>CANXYI012153313.1:0-25135 GCA_948208565.1 Hura crepitans | reverse complement strand
CTATTTATCATAGTATTTTTATTAAAATTTTTAAAAATCATAGCATGGAATAATCATATAATATATGGTTATTTAATTAAAGTAAACATCTAATATATAAGTATATAATATCTGTCTTAGCTATGTAAATAAATACCTATTTCACCATTTTTCACAATAGAACTTCCCCCTTATTTCAATAGTCATTTACAAAATATTTATTTTTTTCTTTTATTTAACTTTTAAGGTAAAAAGATATATTTTTTTTTTTACATTTTGGTACTTTTCATTTTTTTAAGGTTATAATTATAAAAATTTTAATTTTTGTAATACTATTTTTTGTATTTTGTAACATTGCTCATGACTCGCCTTTTTTAGATGGAAATCTCATTTATATATAAAAGAGAGGATTTTAGAGAGATTTCAAGACTCTTTTTTGAGAAAACTAATTATCTATTTTCTTATTAATTTGTCAAATAATTAATTTTTAATTCCTTTTTATTAATTTTTCTCATTGGTTTGTTAGATTAATTAATTTCAATATATTACTATCAAGCAATATTTTAAAAACTAGACCAGACATTGAATCGACATACCTATTAAATCATAGTTCGACTGGATTTGAAGGGATTTGACTGAATTTTTTGTTTTCTTAAAAAATATATAATTATTTATGAAAATTTGAAAATATAGTATGAATAATAATATATAAAAAATAAAAATAAATTCAAAAATTTATTTATCATCAACATCAACCTAAAAAATACTAATTTCAAATTATTCATTATATAATAATAAAAATTATAATTTGTATACATGCTTTTATTAAGTTTATTAATTAAAAAATATTTATATTTTGCTTAACATATTACTTGTATACTTGCTTGATAATTGCATAATTACCATAGGAGTTGTAAGGATAGTGGCCTGTTTGATTTACCAGACATAGATCATAGAAGTAATTACAAATAACATACAAAACAGATGAGAACTACTCTTAATTTTCTCAATATTAACACTTTGATACTTAAGTTAGTCGAGTGATTACCAAGGGTAGGGAACTCTTAACAATATGTTTAGATTGCATACACAATAATGTGGGATCATGTCCCTTATATAAGCTTTTACACTTGCTATTATGGCAAATGTCCTAATCATACTAGGATTTGACTTCTCCTATTTAAATAGGATATTAATTCCCTTAACAATCCGTCTATTTCATTTGTTATTTTTCCCTGCTCTTTAATTGAATAGGAATCCCAATACAAATAGGCCTTAATTTTCTACATTATCATTTGCTCCTTTTACTAGTCCCATCGGAAGATTGATCATTAGGAGAAGTTTCTAGCATCATTTACTACTTTTAGCTTGTTATTGTGTAGGGAATTTAAGATGATGCTTCTGCTTCCCTATAACCATTATAACATATTTTTGCTATAAAAACTCATTCCATGCGTGTTTTAAGATTAACTCATCACTCTCTCGTACACCATTATCTCCATTCTACCAAGTAAGTACAACATTATATATGACTTAACCAAAGTGATATCAATGGCTTCCTCAAGTAAACAACCCATTGATATAAAATCTACGAGCAACCAAGAATCATCAGAATCCTTATTAGGGTCTTTCCAGTCTACTCAATCATTTGAGCTTTGACCTAGTGTTTTAGTTCCCAAAAAACCAAGAACATGTTCTCCTTAATCCTTTGCCTCTTCATCTCCACAATGCATTTTTGCAACAACTTATTCTAGATTTATAGTAGACTCACTAACTTAGTTTAGGAATCATTATGATATTCTTACTGAATTCATTATTATTAAACCGTCAGTGGACATCCTTGTTGCTGATAGTCCATTCAATAATTTTATTACCCTTGCTAAAATTTTGAATATGGCTTATGACTCCCTTTTCATCCTTTTTATGAAACAATCATGAAATCTTACAATTTTTCCCCAAACTAACTTTACCTAAATAGTTCAGCTACTTTGGCATGCTTATGGGCTATCAGTACCCAATTTTAGATCCCTCATTCCTTAGAATTATTTAGTTGCGATAATTAGTTATCCCATAAAATAGATCATTTGTGAATTTCATTACTTGAACCAACCATTCCTTATTTGATATGAATACTTCTATCAAAGGATGGAAGGAAAAGTTTTTATTTTTAGTGCTAGAAAAGGAGGGGGGGACTTCCCCTACACCGAATGAAAAGGGTTATATACATAAAGGATTACACATCCTAGTATGTTCATGTGAAACCTGATCATGTTACTTTGCTTAATAGCATGAAACTCACTTTTTTTCGTGAAACTTGTCCTTTCTTACTTTTATCCCTTTAAGGGGCAAACTCCTCTTACAATTTCAAGTGAGTTCATTTTAGTACTATTTCCTTTTCTAAGTATACATATATTTTCTAATGTTTTCTTTTTGTTCTAGCATCAAATATATGAAAACCACTAAGTTGGAGCTTAAAGGAGCATTGCAAAGGGCTAAGGCCAGTAAGAGGAAGCGAAAGTACAAAAAAGTCGAATATACAATAAAGGGACAATGCTCAGATTTGATCAGATCATCAGTGGATCCACCAGTTGTTACTCAAATAATTATGGACTCTTTAGTCGAAAAAAACATTAAAAGTAGGTCCATCATAAGAGGATCTTCTTAAGGGTTACTCCTTTTTTATGATATGAGAAATCAATTAGAACAATTCCTTAAGAAATAGGCCACTATTCAAAAGCCTTACATATCAATGAATTAGATGCCTTTGGCATAAGCTGCATTCTTGAGGTTATTTTTACTTTGATTTTCTTCTTTTCACTATTGGTGTGTAAATCATGAACTAATGTTTTCTTTCTCAGTAGCTTGTTTAGCTGATTATTGCTATGGACAATTTAAGAAATAAATTTGCGAATGTAATTGAGGTTGAATAGTAGTCCTTATATAAGACAAAAAAACTCAATGAAGTCAAGCAATTTGCTACCTTCTGTGTTGTTAATATTGAAAAGTTAAAAGCAATGACTGTAGGAGTCCAAAAGGCCATTTTAGCTAAAAAGAAGAAGTACGGGGACCTTAAATTAAAGCATGTCACTAACATTAAAGCTAAGGAAAAAGAGGTGATTAACGAGTTCGATGGAGCCATTAACACCATGCAATTCCATATCCTATTTGAATTAGAAAAGAGGTGTCTCAAGATGACTTCTCTTGGGTTAAAGATCTTGAACTCCTAGATAAAGACAAAAGAGGTCCTTTTAACCTTGGCGACAATAATAGTAATGCCAATATTTGAATATAAACTATCTTATTTTTTTCTTTATCAATTGTAGCTTTATCAATCTTTTGTAATTAAGTTTCCTGTAAATATCATGTTATTTTTTTTATCAAATCCTAATTTCATAAGTAATCCGATCAGATTGCTTTTTACATTTTATTATGCACCTGTTATTTATGCCAAGTTAATTTAACTCGTACATAATTGTAAATGCCCTTTGATTTGATTTACTTTATGCCAAGCTAAAATTTGACTCATAATTATAATGATGTTCTTACCTTTATACTTATATCTTAGAGTATTTTTTGTGCTTCAAAATTATTTGCTTTGCAATAATATAAATTTTAGGTTGAAATGCCTTGCGGGATGAATTGTATAGTCTTTGGCTATTATGGCTTCTATGCTGATGTTTGAATATCAACTTTCTTATCTTTTTTGCTTTATCAATTGTAGTTTTATCAATTTTTTGTAATTATGTTTCTTGTAAATATCATGTTATTTTTTTATCAAATTCTAATTTCATGAGTAATCTGATTAGATTGCTTTTTACATTTTATTATACACCTATTATTTACGCCAAGTTAATTTAACTCATACATAATTGTAAATGCCCTTTGATTTAATCTACTTTATGCCAAGTCAAAATTTTACTCGTAATTATAATGATGTTCTTACCTTTATACCTTTATCTTGGAGTATTTTTTATGCTTCAAAATTACCTGCTTTGTAGTAATATAAATTTTGGGTTGAAATGCCTTGCGGGATGAATTGTATAGTCTTTGGCTGTTATGGCTTCCATAACTTTTACCTTTTACACATTATGCCTATAAAGATTGTAGATATGTAAGCTAGCTTTATAATTATTTCAATAGTTTTGGGCATCCTTGGCCATGCCACAATTTGCCTATTCAGGCGATTAATACTTTTAGATTATTTATATTCTAAGTCTCTAACACTTCCTTACCTGCCAAAGTTCATAATCTCAAAGGTTGTTCTACTGATTTTTTCATAATTATTATTCTAGCTTGATTCGGGTTTTATTAGTTAATCCAATCGAGCTTTTGGTATATTTGTTATATGGGCATTCTTTACTTTTTATGCCTAGCTATTTTTAACTAGTACTTTACTGAATGTAACTTTAAGTGCCTCTGCACCCTTCATCTATTCATCTTTTTTGTTCATGCCAAGTTTATTAAAACTTGTACTTATAAAGTTTAATATGCACTTCTCAAAATATTGTTTGTTCTGAAATGTCCATACTTTATTGAAATAAAGTTATACTTTACAAAATATTTTATAATCTTTGGTTACTATACATACTAAGTAATGAACAATCTTTTGCATCTTATGCATATGAAAAGAACAATATAATAAGATGAATCTCTTTTCTAGCAATCTTGAGCCTAATTAGCCTACGCAATGTGGAATAGGACTTTTATGTAAAATACTTTTTGAGGATTTTAATGTTCCACGTTCTTGGATTTTTTCCCCTTAATGATCCTTAACTTATAGGTTGCTAGTCCAATTTTTTTGCTGTACTATATAGGGTCTATGACACCTTTTACCCGGGATTCTTGATCAATTGGACTAGAATGAGAGGTGACACAACCTTTACTCTGATCTTATATATTCAAGCATCACTAATAACATACATTAAGCTATTAGGCTATATATCATAAAGGATTAAAAGACCAAAACTTAGCTATATCATACACAACATGCATCATAGATTCTTATTCCTATCACATATTATTCACATCATATTCTCATTTTGTACACTACATACATACACTCTTTTCTTTATACTATTTCATGTTCATAATATTAATCCATCTATTTCAATTATTATGCTACATATACCTTTGTTAACTCAATATGTTTATGCCAACCATACACAATTACATATACAGCATAACACATACTTATTCCATATCATCGTCATATTTCATGCATAATTAATATCACAAGCACATTACATCATAATCATATTAGATATAAGCTTCACCTTGCATGCACATACATATACACACACACACATATCATTTTACATTCTTTTTTCTAGTGGTTACTCTAGGTATCTACATATCTCTTATATATTCATGTGTTTTAGCCATTATATAATTCATACATTAATCTTCCTTTCATATCTCACAAGTGTTTATACCAATCATATATGATTACATGAACATCATACATAAAATTTACCATATTATCACTATATTCATTTAACACTAGCTCATCGCACTATTTTTATGCATGTCCATATGATTACATAACTTTTCATTTACATGCCAAAAGCCTCAACCACACATCATCCGTATATTCTCAACTTTTTATGACTTTAATATGCTTAGGCCATATCATCAATGATTAAGTTTACTTTCAAATTTATTAAAACATTATGTTTATATAAATTCTATACATTGTAAGTATAACATACTTTTCTTAATAACTATTTAATGGCAATAAACCCCATATCTCATCTTTTTTTTTTTTATCATAGAGGCCGTTTGGCCACATGGCATCATATGGAAATATAAACATCAATCTCATTATCAAGTATAAGTAATTTTTTCAATTATACACATACAAACAGTTGTTTGTGCTTAACACCCTTTTATCATATTTGTCATGTATTATGATATACATTTAACTTATGTCAAAAATCGACATGTAAAAAATTATGCATATCATACCATACTTTAACAACAATTAATGTCACATAACATACTTTTCATTACCCATCCTCCCATTCATATTTGCCTTAATCTTATTATAACCATACTTCACTACTAGCATGCTCAAGTGGCTTCATCAGGCTTTAAAAGACATTTACATCATACTTATATGTATTCATACCATGAGTTATATGCATATACTATCATACATACCAAACTACCAACATGTATAGCCTTAACATCATGGTTATCACAACCCTATTTTTACCTTTAGTTCCATTGTATTGTCATTTTTACATATCCATACATATATGCATCATATATATATTTAATTTATCAAAGTTAATAAATCATTTCCATTTTATCTTAGGCTATATATATCCTGGACTAACACACTTATCCTCAATTGAATTATACATCATTACTTTAACATGCTTAAGAGATATCACAATTTCCCTTCAAGCTTAATCATTCTTATAAAAGTATTATATGCCTTACTTTTATATCCACTTTCACATAAACACGTCTCTTCCTAGCCATCAAATGGTAATTGGTTGTTACATGCATAAATTTCTTTATATAGCCATACATAACATACATGCACATTTAAAATTTATTTATCTCAAAGATATGCATTATTACATAGTATTACGAAAAAGTTCTCATTTTATGTGTAAATTTGCCATAAACCCAATACTTTCACCTTCATAAAAAAAATGGGCATAACAATAATAGTGTCTAAACTATCACTTATTAGGAGTTTCAAGCTAATACTTAAATAAAATACAGTTTAAAATGAAATCACACATTAAAGAATTTTTCTACCAATATACACACAATTCATTTTTATCTCATTCATTCACACTTCAAATTTTATACCTGTGCTGCCCATTCAATTTCTAACACATATGCAAACCATATCTCATCAATTTATGCTTAAGCATAACATAATCATGAGCTAAAAATTCACACACATATACACATTAAAAATTTAGGAGGTTATTGAATACACTTACAACAACACATAAACTTCTTAAAGTATTACAACCCATAAATAGGCAACCACAACACTCTTCTTTTCTATTAGAACATGCATAGGATGTATTTAATGTGCCCAAAATCAAATTAAAACCACATATGATTGAAGCATTTTAAATTGCCAAAATGTTATAATTATCCATGATAGCATAACATTATCATCTTTGGCTTAAACATGCCTTTCCTTAGTTATGTTTCCAAAATAATAAAAATAATTAACAACCTCAAACCATATCAAAACAACCTCTATAGCATGCCTAAAATTCTACAGATGCTCTAACTAACCTACCATAGCTCATTCCCCATCAAAATCTTTAGCTAGATCCATAAACACATCATTTGGAAAGAGTCACATAACCTATTATGCAATTTACACAAGCCAGTAGCAAACTTATAGAAAGAAAAAAAGACTCGTACCTAAAATCTTCTTACTATGGCTATCACTACGCGATTAATCCCTTTTAGCTCTCAAGATCACATTTAATCTTAATTCTTCCAACTAAAACATAGAAAAAATCTTTCAAAATCCAAATAAAACTAAGTTTGTACCTAATAGCATAGAGGAAAATCAATGTCATTGTTACAATGTTTAGCTTCTATTCCACTCTGTGAGCACCACAGTTCACCACTGCCCAACTACTACAGAATTTTAGTTGTACTCAGCAGCTTATGATTGGCGATCTCCTATAGTGGCGAGCTACTTCACCTGTGAGTTTCTCCACCTAACTTGGCTTTTTGCCGCTGTCCCCTTTCTTTCCTATTTTTTATTTTTTTTCTACCACAAGCCCTCTACTTTGTCAATTTTACTACCTCCAGTTACCTTTCTTCCTTCTTTTCTGTTTTAAGCTTTTCTCGACCCTTTTCTCTTTTTATTCTCATTTTTTATTTCTTTTCATTTTTTCATTTTAATTTCCTACTCGTTATTTTCTTCTTTTGATTTTCTTGCTCTATTTATAGCTGATCTATCTGCTGCTATGATCAAATTGCCATAGCATAAAATCAAACCATTGAACCGATACCTTTCATTCTTTTTTGAGATATGTTGAATCCCTTATTAGTAGTAATTTCCCATTTTAGGTATCACTTTCATATAAACTATCTCAATCCATCTATAAGTAATATTTTATGTAAGATTTGGGAAGACAATTGAGGTTTAAAATTGAGCTCTATTTTGGAGAATTATACCTCGACTAAAAATGGAGAAAAAAGAAGGAGATAGATCCCAAAAATGCTCTTCCCAAAATTTTCCTTCTTCTTTGTCTTTTATATTCCATGTTAATATATTAACCCTTGCCACATTTCTTAATTATAGCCTTACACTTAATAAAAATATCATCTTTAAAAAGGTCAAAGCTTACTTAGCATAGCCAAACTTTGCTTAATCATACTTTTACTAATCTATTTTATTTCCTAAGGGTCCTAAGTGGGCCCAAAAATATTATTCATGGACCTAGAATTTTTGGGGGGTTATAGGGTCTTTCCCAATGAGGCACTAATTTGTCCATACTAATATTACCTTGTTTGATTTTTGCCTTCTTGAGTACCAAGTATATGGCTTGAAATTGTTTGCCTTGACTTCTGCATTGTAGTATTTAGAAATTTTTTATTTGTAGGCATTAACTTTGATTATGGCCATTTCTCTTTTTTCTTCTATCATGTCTAAGTTTAGGTTCTATTTTTCTAAGTTGCTATCTTCACTAAACATCTCTATTCTATATGATAGGAGCCTAAATTTTATTGGTATTATTGCTTGAGATTCGTATGTTAAGGAAAGTGGGGTTTCTGTTGCTACTATTTGGGTCATGGTGTTATATGCCTATATGACACTTGGCAACTCTTAACCCAATTCTATTTGGAACCCCTTAGTCTTTTCTTTAAATAGTCTAGTATCATTCTATTTGTTAGCTTAGTCATTCCATTCATTTGGGGGTGAGCTACTGAAGTGAACTTTAGCTAAATTTTAATATTATTGCAAAATTCTTAGAATATGGCTGAGTCAAACTGATTGCCATTATATACAATGATTATCTTATGCTATTTAAATCTATATACAATCTCTTACTAGGTGAAATCTCTGAATTTCCCAACTGTTATTGTTATTTTTGACTCTATTTCTATCCATTTAGTGAAATGTTTGATATATACTACCAGGAATCTTCTTTGCCCTTTAGCTATTGGAAAAGGTCATAATATATCCATTCCCCACTAATCGAATGGCCAACTTACTCCTATGGGTTGTTAGGGTGCTAATGGTTTTCTTAGTATTTTCCCATGAACTTGGCAATATATGTATCTTCTAATTACGACTTATACATCTTTATACATCGCGGGCTACTAATATCCGGAAATTAGTGCTTTCTTTACCACTAATTGAGCATCTAGGTGAGCTTTGCATATGCCTTCATGAATTTAGCATATGACATAATTGCTTCCCTCTTCTGTGATACATTGTAGCCATGGGTGCATTCTTGCCCTTTTTTTACAATTACCCCTCTATAATTGAATATTTTAGAGCTTTCTTAACAATTTTTCGTGCCTCATTTTCATTACTCGAGAGTTTCTTATGCTTTGAATATTGCTTGCTCCTTTCCATCTAGTTGGATTGATATGGCACTTAGAGTGTCTTTATTTGCTTTATTGTGAGACTATGACTTTTTTCTGCATTGCTTTCTTGGTAAGCATAAAGATTTTGTAGTTGCTAATTTGGTTAATTTGTTTACTACTCTTTCTTTCTGTTGGGATTTGCTGGATTTACCATACTATACTAATTTGGCTCAATTCAATTTAAAGTTCTTGTGACACCCCTCACTCGACCTGCTTTTGGATTTGAATAAAGGATAACGCACATCCGATATCAATCTTACTTAAACTCGTATAACTTAAAACCTTTATCAATCTTGAATTTCATGAAAACCTTGTAAAAATACATTTGGCAAAAACTACTATACAGGTTAAACTATTAAAGGTCATCATATTAAAATCTGGCAGCATAACTGTTGTCAGTGACACTATCCCTAATAGTAACCTGCATAGAAAAACACTTTTATATCTCAAGCATCGCAACCTTAATCCACCACATCTTTTATATCATCTCAACATATATCATCACAACAATCTTAAACATACATATAGATCAACATCATACATAATATATATCTTCAACACTACTAAAAAATACATCATGATCAAACTCTACATAAAACATGACCTTATGCATACCATTGATACAACACACACACACACACACATGCACACACACTTATATATACAAACCATCATAGCAAAATAATACTATACATCACATGAACAATATTGGCCTATAGACCTTACATTAATACTAATACAACATCCAAAACATAAAATAAACTTAAAACTCTAAAGAACATCTCACTTAGACTGTCCATATCTACTATAACCTATATCTTCCACTGTGTACTTACAGACTTATAAACCTATGCATTGCAAAATAAATACAATACACTAAGATTTGTAGCTTAGTGTTGTATCCAACAACATTAAAAACACACATTTTCATGTAAGACATATACGTAATAATTTATATCATGTGCATAACATTCTTAATATACAAGTGGCGTGTGTAACAACCTAAGTTTATCATATACAAATTATAACATAACTATACATATGTTATGGTTATAGTTTGCAAGTGATTATTTACACATTCATTTTATTGTTATACATATGAAAAAAATATTTCAATTGATTATCATGTGGATCTAACTATAACTATAAATATGAATTATGTATGCCATGTCATTTAATACACATGACTATCATTTATTATAGTAAATATACTTATTAACTCTTTCTCAATTACTTAATTATTGCCCCATTCTTTATTATAATTATTAAACTCCCTAAAGTAAGCTTATTTAAATTATAATAGGGAATCATATTATTTAATCAACATCTAGTTATATCACATTACTCATATGCTTAGCATGTTTTGGCTTACTATTTATTTTCATACACCAATTAATTATTTGTATGCTAAAAATTTATGTAGCTATTAACTCTATATATAGTTTTATGACTATACTCTATTCTTCCAATTATAAGTCTCTATTTTATTCAAATCATTATACAAATATAAGTCACTGCTCAAGTATACAATTAACCTCATTTTTGGCATACATAGGGTATATTACATCCTCAGATAAGAAGTCACTTGGTACAATTCTTATTTCATTACATGTCAATTTATATGTCATAGTCGTATAAACACTTTACTCAGCATTCCTATAACCATTATACATCGATATCATGTTATTGAAATTTATAATCAATGTAGGTTTTATATATATTATGCGAATTAGGATCATATGAAAGGTGATTTAACAGTTTACACAAGCTTACTATATCTTAAGTTTTTTTTTAAATAAGTCCTCTTATTCATTAGATTATAAGTTTCTTTTATTTGGTCATTCTCAATAGACAAAATTCGATATTGGATAATAGGAAATCCTAAGGCCACAGAGGCTATATAAGGGATGTATAAAATTTGAGGCCATAAAGGCCATGACTGGGACTCGAAAGTTATAGCGGGGACCATAAAGGTTATATTAGGTGGTCCAAAGACCATTTATGGGGACCACATAGTTTGTATTAAGGACTACAAAGGTCATATTTAGGACTAAAGAGGTCATAACAGAGACCCGAAGGTTATATCTGGGGTCTAAAGGCTATAATCTAGGGCTCTAAAGCCATATTATAGATAGGTATCAAAATATCCTAGCAGCTGTTAATCTCCTTAGTTAATTAGTTAACCTATTTAAACTAGGTTATCTATATTCATATGGGCATTATACATTCTTTAATTTAGGTTTCATATAATCACATATAATTCACATTAGATACATTCGGCATATGTTTTAAAATTTCATAATCTTCACATCATTATGCTTTCTTTCTCATGGATGCTAAGCATCATCAAACCATATCTTAGGCCATTTTGGCCATCATGCTTGAACAACCATATAATCTTATTTATCAGATCCATTTATTTATCCTATTTCATGAATAAGTTCTATGATTGTTACATGTCCATCTTTACATTTAGCTTCATTACAGACTCATTATCTCCTATATCCTTAACTTTACATAGACTTAAAAAGTCATGCAATACTTCTTTTTAATTCATAAAATCATACTCATTATATAACATACTTAATTCATGGCATTATATTCCTTATATTTCATAACACATCAAAATGCCATAAAAGATCTAATCTGTCTCATTCATTTTATCATGCATGACTTTTAAATTTATTTCATATTCCCTTCACATTTATTTCCACATCATACATCATTATCACATATCCATTATATTCATTATCACACATACATACACTATATACACAAAAATTATTAAAGTTATCAAGCACCTATAATCATTGCTTTTAGGCTATATGTTTTTTAGCCAACTCACTTCATCAAACATTAATTTTCATAACTACACATTTACATGCTCTATAAATATTCTTTAACCTAATAATGTTATCAAGTCACCTTAACCATATACTTACTGATCATAGCTAACATTCTTATTAATTACATATTACATAAACTTAAGAGATCATGTCATACTTCATTTTTGCTTATCAATTATACTCATCACATGAGATGCTTAAGTTATAACATAAAATAACCTCAAGTTACTTTACACATTACATCCATCAAACTTGTTGTCATTATCATTTCTATCATTTTCTTCATTTGAAGTCCAAGCAAGCATAAATTTAACACACAAGTATCTTAAACTTATTAAGGTCATCTCAGTATCATGCTTTAAGCCAAAATAAACATTACACTTGAACCATGATAATTTTGGCCCACACACAATCACGCATTATACTTATTCTTTTAAACCTCATTCTCACTTTAAAGGAGTTCATCTAACTTATCATTCACCACAGAAGATAAGCCTTACCTTTATGTTATTAATTGCCATACTTATTAGACATACCCATAACATGATTTTTGGCTAACATACAACACACACATATCAAATTATTTTCATTAACCTATATTTCATTTTAATATGCATTAAATGCCAACTCAATCACTAATAGGCACACAAGTCATTTCTCATTAATTTACACACTTATGCATTTACACATACACATACACCATACACATACACACTTTAATTATTAAAGTTATTGGACACATGTACCTTTTAGTCCAAAATGGACTCAGAACACCTTAATTCTACCTTTCTTCTTTCATTCCCATTATTCTTCTTTTCTTTTCCCACTTATATAATAGCCATACAAGATCAAAAATCCAAATAAAAATTAATATACATCCAACACTTAAATCACACTTAAATAATAGTTTTTGGAACAAATATACACCTTTAAAAATTATAAAAACATAATAAAGATCACTTACATGAAAATTGAGCACTATTTACATAGCCCCTAAAACTCCAAATTCTTTGAAATTATTCCTTAATGTTAATAAATCTTCCCATATTCCTACTTTAAAAAGCTTTAAGTGAAGCTTATAAGAAAAATTAATGGCTTAATCATGGGAAAAAAGCTTAAAAGAAGAAAAATAAAGGTAGATAGAGAGAAGGAAGGCATCAACTTCTAATGGGAGGAAGAAGAGGATATTTTCATCTTTATTTTGACCATAAACTAACTTATATAGACTTTAGAGTCAATAGTCAAGATTAAGTCCTTTAATGATATGTTGGCTCAAATTATTCCTCCCCTTTTTATCCCTCTTTAGGAATAATTCCTTCTTTCATGCCCCTTGTAATAATACCCGAAGGTCTCGAACAAGCTGTACTAAAAAATCGAGAAAAATTGACTTGAACTGACACTTTTAACCTTATTTGATTTTTAGAAAATATCTCTTGATATTCAAAAATTCCAATTCCAATCCTAATACACTATTTAGAATATTTGAGTATAAAGTTGTGACATTCCTAGCTCAATTCGGCAAAAATACAATATTTATTAGTTCAACTTTGACTATGTTACTATTCATAAAATACTATTGTAAGAACTTTGTTACTATTTTTAACATATTAATGAATTCATTTCATTTTAAATTTTTTACCTAATATTTTATTATATTTAATATTCTCATCCTATTTAGTTGGTGTAGTCCAAGTCTTGGGATATACAATTCATATTCTTAGTGGTGCTATTCACTAGCGCGTTTGTTATCTATTGATAACATTCCAAATATCCTTATTTTCATACCAAACTTCACCCATGGCCTATTTACAATTTATAATGTTTGTCCACAAAGGAAAGACTGTTCATGTCCTAAAAGTTACTATTCACAATCCTGAGATTTTATGGTGTTACAGTTTTTTTGCTTTGTTTAGGCATGTACCATGCTTTGGTCATTTGCTTCAAAATTTTCACTTATCTAGTTTACTACCAATTAAGAGTCACTCTTAATTGTTAGTTCTTCATGGCAAAGTTCTTTAGCCAACTTAAGGCTGAGAATGATATTTCATACTTCGCTGTATTTTTAGATATTTTAAACGAAATCTTCATTGCATATTTCAAATTTATGTTGCATGGCCCCTTTAAAATGACTCCTGCCTTTAGTTTTTATTCTTTGATGACTCCATCTATGTACAATTCCCATTTTATGGTTACTTTTTGCTTTAACTTTATATCTTGTTCTTCCCCAGTGAATTTAGCAACAAATTTTATAAGGATCTAAGATTTCATGGTAGTTTTGGGCTTAAATCGTATGCCCTAACATTGGAGCTTTATTGCATATTCTGCTATTTTTCCTTCCAAGTTAAGCTTTTATAAATTTTTTCTTATTGGCTAGTCTATTTAGACTATTATTGTGTACGCTCCAAAATAATGTCTTAATTTACTTAAGCTCATCATTAGCACTTTCGATAATTGCTCGATCCTACTAGACTTTCCTTATAGAAATTGACTTATATAGTATATAGGCTTTTGTTATTTTGATTCTTCCTCCACAAGCACTAATGTAATTGTTTCACCAGATGTTGAGAGATATAAGTATAGCTTTTCTCCTTAGACTGGTCAACTCAAGAGTAGGGGGCTGCTTTAGAATGTTTTTAGTTATTTAAATGCCTTTTGGTATTATTTGTCTTACTTGAAGTTCCTTGATTTTCTTAGTTTTTAAAGAATAAAAGCCTTCTCTTAGCTAAGCACAAAATAAATGCTCCTAAAGTTGTTATCATCCCATTAAACTTTTGCACTTCATTGATATTCCTTAGTGGATGCATATCTAGGATGGCTTACACTTTATTGGGATTTGCTTCTATTCCTTTTTGGCTAATCATGATGCCCAAAAATTTTCCTAATTTAACCCTGAATACATACTTTTTAGGTTTCAATTTCATGTTATAATTGTTAAGAATTTACATAACATTTTGTAAGTTAGCTGTATGATTTACCTTGTATGTATTTTTGATGATCATGTTGTCTATATATGCCTCAACCATTTGGCTAATTTTATCTTTAAACATTTTGTTACTAGCCTTTGATAGGTTAATCATTTTTTTAAGTCTAAAGGGCATAACTTTATAGTAAAATAATTCTCTGTTAATTACAAAACTCATTTTCTATTGGTCTAATTCCAACATAACTATCAATGGTATCCTAAAGAAGCATCTATAAATTTGTAGCCATTGAATTGACTAATTAGTCTATGCTGAGGTAGTTTTCTTTTGGGTAGGCTTTGTTAAGGTCTATGAAATCTACACACTTTCACATATTTCTATTCTTTTTCTTAACTAAGATGACATTTGCTGTCCATTTTAAAAATTACACTTCTCTGATTACTTTATTTTTTCATAGTTTATTGACATCCTTTTTAATTATGACCTTTTGTTTAGGCGTGTGTTTCCTTTTCTTTTGCTTATAGGTTTGGCTTCGTGGTTGACATTTAGTCTATGTATTGCCACTGATATCATTTGGCTCCCATGCAAATGTGCTTATATTATCTTTTAATGTTTCAATGATGCTTTTTTTGGTATGTACTTGTATTTCTCTTCCCATCAATACTTCTTTGCCTTTTGCTACCTTAATTTTTAACACTTTATTTTTGGCTTTACTATAAGCACTAGCTTTTTAGTCCCTAATTTTTAAGATGCTCAATTATGATAACTAGAGAAACAACTTGAGTAAATTGACTTTTTGGGATGAAAGAACACTGGAAAAGTGAGAATTCTCTTTAGAGGTAAAATATTCATTTTACCATTAGAATGAAAAAGAGCCAAAAGTGAGTTTAAATAATGAGGAATGTGCAAATGATCTTCAGAGGTTAATATGAGAGAGAAAACCAAAGAAAAAAAAGCTAAGTTAGCCCACCTTTAACTCAAAATAGCACGAATATTTCCTAAATCAAAGAAACCACCACATGATGGTTTTGTACTGTCTGTTTAGTAGTTCCATCATCCACATGATGGTTTAGATAGAGAAGAAAGCTAATGAAGCCTGCTAGCTATTATACATTCCTTGAGATAGGAAATGCTTCATATAATTGCTTTCGCTTAGAGTCTATTTATTTCCACTGGGTTAAACATTTGAGATTTTCTAGAATATGATAAAAAGAGTCCAAGTTTTATTCTAATCAAACTAGTAGAGCTCTAAAATCATACTTTTTGGTTAGAATCATGTCACGAAGCTTTTGATTAGTCTGAACACCTTATTTAGAGTTGGAAAAGGATTTAAACACCCTAAATTAAAGCCTATAAATAGCCCCCTCTCCATAATTAAGGATGCATAATACTTAATATTTAGGAGAGAGAATTTCTTGAGAGCTTCCCATTAATTATTTAGAGTTTTAATAATTTATATATCAATAATTTAGAATATTATGAAGAGATAAAGAGTCTAGAGTTAGTTCAAGAGTGCTAAATCAGTTTAAGAAAGTTCTAGAAGGACATTTTTCACAAATTTGATGTTCTATTAGTGTATATCATTTGTTTGCTTGAGGCATCATAATTGGTAAGTTCTAAAGGCTAGAATTTGCATTATTCATCATGAAAATATGTTTTCATAAGTTTCACATGGTTAGTTGCATTTAAAATCGTATTTTTCCATACAATTGAATTTTTGATTATTTAACATGGATATAATCTTAATCTTTCTTTAGATGATTTCACATAATAATAGTTGTTAAATTTGTATTTTTGAGTTGTAGTCATGTTTTCAACATTCTATATAAGTGACGATGTTATTATGTAAAGATTATGATGTATATTAAAGTAGTCATATTGTTAAAAAAACTTATATTATGAAATATTACAAATTTTTATGTAATTTATTCTAATTATATTACTTTTATGTATGATGTGAATATTAGGTCTCAAGAATATTATATTGCATTAGAAAATCATGGTTTTATTGAGTAATATAGAGAATGCATATGAATTAGATGTATGATTAATAAGTGCCACCACAAACCTTATTCTTTGAAGATTAATGACTTGGTCCCTATTTGGGGCTAAAACACTTATGCCAATCTCATTAATTCTTGGTCTGCATATAGTGGTGACTTTAGATTCTTGTTGCATGCTTAATTTTCTCACAGTGGTGACTTCACTGGGGAGAAGTAATATCACATTTCTCAAACTATGGTTGGCACTAAAAAATTCGTACATTAGTTCATGTGTTAGGACTTGTACTACACCTTAACACCATATAAGTCTACCTTTGCAGAAGCCATGAAACATGGCTCATATAGCTTAGCTCATAGTAGGTGTGGACATCTCCTATTGAGTCTAACCTTAACCTTATATAGGATAAAACCTTAGATCTTTTCCTTAGGTACCCCATGTTATGATTATTTTTAACTTGGTTAGTTAAGTCTAATTAAAAGTTTGTTTATAACCTCCTTAGAATTCTAAGAAAAGTTTGAAACCCTCCTTTTAAAGGAAGAAGAGGTTATAGCTTACTTCATATGTATTCAACAATGTAAGTTCAAATCCCATAGGAAATCTAGTAAGAGTTGAATTCATATATCCCAGTTGATGTATACATTAAAACCCAATCTAGGATAGACGCCTACTTATACCTTGAGAGGGACTAATAAGGTTAGAAGGATTGTTTGGGTTGTGCCATTACAATCATGTATACATATAGTCAAAAATTAGGCTACAAGTTTTTAAAAAAATAATTATAAGGTAGTTACAATAGGTTCTTGACCTACTTAGAATATGAATAGGAGCAGACAATTGGCTAGAAACACTAATTATTTCATCTGGCACATCTTATATTGTTTCTATTAGTGATGATTTGAAGAAGTTCTTAGCCCAGGTCTTAGAAGTTTACACCAAGATGCTAAAAGAAAGGTTAAATGCCTGGTTTACTATCACTGAAAATAGTCTAGGTATAGGTGAGGGTGAGACCTATAAGGATAGAGAAAGAGGGTACTTAAAGAGCAAGACAATTTTAAACACATTGAGAACTATGTAAATTAGAAGAAGGATTAAAAAGTTAGGGTTTCATAATAAGAAGTTAGTGCTGAGGTAAAATAGGAGATAAATGAGCTAAAGAACATGGTTTAAGGGCATACAATTTTTGCTTTGGAAGATTTAAAGTCCTTTGCTATATTTGGAAATGAGGGACTTACTTTCTATTGAAATGCAGGAATAAAGGTACTACCCTTAGAAAAGGATCAAGTTAGAATAGTAGTTGAGATATGCTTCCCTATATCTCTAACAAGCTCCAATATCTTCCATTAAAGACACTATCTAAGGTTTTAGAGAAACTCAAGGAAAAAGGCATCGTCAAATTATTAGCTCCAAAATAACCACTAGATCGACTCCTAGCTAACTAGAATGCAAATGCCTATTGTAATTTTCATCAAGGTAAAGGGCATGATATTGATAACTGTACTCAATTGCATCATATGATTTAATACTTGATAGATAATGGAACCCTCACTGATGGAGACAAAAATTGATCAAGCACCAAAAGTAACCCTGTACCAAACTATAATAAGGTTCTATATCTTTTGAACATATTAATGGTTGGGTTAGTTCTACAAGAAGAATATGTTTTTCACTTATTTGTTGAGATAAAAGAAAATGAATAGAAGGTTCCACTGTGTAACTTAATATTTAGGATAGTGATGAGAAAGTTGATACGATAACCTTAAGGGATGAGATAAGTGACAATGAAGTTTATGATGCCATGGGTATTACTAGGAGTGAGAGATTCTATAATAAGAAGGAGAAGAACAATGAAGCAAGTAAGGAGGTGTCCTTTCCAAATAAAGAAAAAGAAGACTTAGTCCTCAAATAATTAAAGAATACTTAGGGACATGCAAGCAAATGAGACCTTTTAATTGCCTTAAGGAAGCATAGGGAATCTTTAGTTAAGGCTTTAGATGTTATGAACACTAAAACCATCACCATATCCAAAGAGATAGTGAACTCGATTGAAAATAAGACAATAAAACTTATTTTTTTCTAACAAGGATCTCCCAATAGATAAAAGGGACCATAATAAGCTTCTTTACATTCAAGATGAAATAGGAGGGAAACACTCGACTTATGCTATGGTAGATGATAGTTTAGCCATAAATATTTTCTCATCTAAACTTATAGCCACTGTTGGATTAAGAACATAGGACTTAAAGGTTTTTGACATTGTAATCTGAGCCTATGATAATAATAAGCATTCAATTGAGAGAATTTTTACCACCCCTATAAAGCTAGCCCAATAGAGAGTGAGGTCACTTTTATTGTCTTAGACATACCGATTACTTTTGTGATACTTCTTAGACACCTATGGTTTTATAAGCTTGGTAGAGTTTTATCCATGCTCCAACAAATGATAAAATTTTCTTTGAACAAGAAAGTGATATAGATAAATGCCTTGGCTATAAGAGACACCATAGCTATCTTGAACCTTAACCAACCTCTGTTATTGAGATTTCAAGTGGCCCTAGTTTATGAAGATGAAATAGACCTTCATGTCTTGAGCAAGATGAGGAAGTTAGGCTTGTTTCCTGGGATAGGCTTAGGAAAAAAGGCAAAAAAATCCCTATTTTATTGAACTTTAATGGCCAAATGCATAGATAAGGAATGGGATATGAGGAGAAAGGGAAGCCACCCAAGCAAGGAAATGAGTTAAGTGATTTCTTTATTAGTTGTGGTCATACTGGTTTACCCAAACCTATACAAATCAATGGAACTTTTAAATTGGGATTTGAAATATTTACAGTTCTAATAGCAAGTTAGAGACAAAAAGAGTTAAAGGAAAATGAGGAAAAGATCTTGTAACACCCGAAAACCTAATTTTATGAATAGTATTTTTTAAGGTGTGAATAGTACTTCTTGAAAAACTAGGTCACACTAAGGTGATCAAGAGGGAGTACTAGTCATAAAATAATAATAGGTAAAATAAGGGATGAAAATAAATTTTTAGGAGTAACCACTAAACCAATAAAAATTTTCACATTGATATCTATGAATAGTGGACTCAGTTTAAGTCGAGTGATATAATGTTTTGGGTGTGCTCAAAAGGACTTGAAAATAGCATGATCTGAAGATTAAAATTCTAATTAGTCTAATGGTGCTAAAATTAGAATTTTCTGACATTGATAAGTATTTTATTTGAATTTATCGAAAATGCGATTGATTAATTAACTGAGTTCCTATTGGTTTTTGGGCATAAAATTTTAAAAGTTTCTAAATTGGGAAATTTTGAAATTTTTGGTGCATAGAGAGGAGTTTTTAGAGGCCACACAAATTAAAAATACATTTTCAAAGCTTTAAACTTAAATAGGATTACTTATAGATGTTGGATCGCCATATGGCTTAATTGTGGCCTTCAGTGGTCATAATAAAGGGAGGTGTATGTGTGTGTGGTGTATGAGATCAAACAACCTATATTCTTTCTGCTTTATCCCAAACCTGATGCCACTTCTCTCTCCTCCCACTTTTTTCCTTCATTACACTATCAATACTCTACTAAAAGCTCCATTTTATCTATCAAAATTGATCCTCTCGCATTTAAAGCTTTAATTCAGTGTCAATTTTGCAAGAAAGAGGTGTTCTAGAGGAAAAAAAGAAGTTTAAAGATTTATGATTTCTAACCTTTAAATTAAGGTAAACGATAAATTGAAACCCTAGCATTTTTCTAGGTAATTAGGGATACCTAGTTTAATGATTCCAATGTTATTTTTGAGATTAGTGTAGTGTAGATTTTTCTATAAATTTTTGTAATTTAATTCCTATTATGTAATTTAAAGAAAGCGGAGGAAAGCCAAGCTAAAGGAAAATAGAAGCTATGCGGTGCATTTAGGGAAGTCGAATAATTGCTCTGTAAGTGTATTCGATAAAATATGTGTGCATGTATGGGTTGTGCATTTTCAAGAAGAGCTGTAACATGTTCACTTTATTAGTTTAGGGGTTTGGATAGCCTTAAAATGACAATGATTGTAGATTAGGGTTTATTGAATGTTAAATGAATGGAATTAATAGAAATAGATGAAAAATACATTAAATGGGTGAAATTCATAACTTGGCCGAATGGTATGTGTGAAGAGGAAAAAATGGTAATTTATGTAATTATGGCTAAAATGGGCATAATTGGAGTGTCTTAGGCTTAGATGAAATGGTGCATTATGAATTAGACATGCAAAGTGATGAATGTGTATAATAATGGAGATATTGGGTATGTAACATGTATATGATGTGTGTGTTGAGATGTGTGATGCATAATGTGTGTGGTGACATATTGTGATTTGCAATGTATGTTAAAAAAGGATAATGTGATGGATGAAACTTGTATTATGAATTGAGTAATATGAAATAACCACTTGAGTACAATGAGAAAGGATAATGCATGTAATGAGGTGATATTATGGAAAAGTGGTTACGTAACGTATCACAAATTGGTAAATTGTTAGTTAACAAGTATACCTAAATTGAGTGAATGTGTAAATGAATTCTTACATTAAGAAATGTACATGAGATATGTAACCTATCGGTAATTGAAATAAAAATATGGATAGCCCATATGTGTTAGACAATCTACTAGATAGGTTGATCGATCAACTAGGGAGGTAACAGTTGCTAGGACACTTTGGTGTCATGTTTCAAATAAGTCTAGCAGCCGTGAGGTCTATGAAGGCCACCACACATGTATATGTTGTATATTGATATGATTTGATATTTTTATGTAGGTGCAGCTATTGGGAGGTCTAATAGAACCACTGCACATACTTTTAATTTAGGTGTAATAGCCGGGAGGGTCAATAGGACCACTGCACAGTTATAATGATGTGTCATGTTGGTACAACAACCATGAGATCCAGTAGGGCCACTGCACACTTTCATGTTGGTGCAACAATTGTGAGGTGTAAAATATGGGCCACTGCACATTGTGATCCTGATATCTAACATTAGGATTTGTGTCTATTAGATATAGGCTAGAAAATGGTAAAAAACAGTATGTAACATATTGAATATAAAGTTGGAAATCAATTTACGATACAAGTATTATAAATGGAGCTAATTAACACAACATAAGTAAGTATGCAACCAAATGGGCATAATAGTGTGTGCATGCTAAATGTGATTATATGTGTAAGTGTAAGCATATTTTATTGAATACACCACTAAGCTTTATGCTTAACATATCATGTTTCTGATGCGTAGGTAGTAGATAGCCGGTATCAGGCTAGCCTCAAAGTAGCATTATAGTGGAATCGGTTATAATCCTTTTGGTATACTTTTGGACTATATAGTGTGATGTGTATAAAAGTAGATGGAACTCATATGTAGATAGGTAAGACATGTTAGTTCTATTTCATGTATATATTTTACTTAAGTTAAGTTTGGATATGTAAATTAATATGACAAATGTTACATCATTACGGTATGTATGCACGTAGACTTGACTATGTGTGAGACGGTGTGACTATTATGATTGGTGTGGTAGCTTGATTATGAGAATGTTGACTGAGCTAGGTTAAGGGGAGTAAATGGGTCCAAGGGGATGGATTGAGGTTGAGATTTTATAGAAGTGTTGCTTTGTAGGTTTTATTTTGGGATATGACCCCATGCAACCGTCTTGCTATCGGATTTCTATCTTAGCAGGATAATTCTATTTTATGTACATGTATATGTAATATATGATTTGTTTACAAGTGAACCCTAGGATATTTTATGATTCACACACACACATAATAGGGTTTTAAGAAGATAATGGTGGAGCTAGATAAGACTTATAATGTGTCATCTTTTATTTGAGCTTGCAATGGTTTAAGTAAGAGGTGTCACAATGTGCCATTTCTCATTTGAATTCGGCTACTAGGTCGGGTGAGTGGTGTCATAGATGTTGATGTTAGAACATTTGATAATAAAAGACCGAAGAGTTGAAGAGGAGATTTTGATGGTCCACGTGGTTGTTATTACCTAAGATTTAGCTAGAAAGTTTGTAAAGGAAAAATAGACATTATAATGGATAACTCTTTAGATGATTTCCTCTTAGCTTTAATTTTGTGAAAATTTTACTTCTAAGAAAAATAAAATTAATTCTAATTTTGTTTACTTGTTTGTCATCTTACCTAATGGCACTATACTTTATGATGAACTTCTAATAAGTATGTTAAGAATTAATATTAATACATCAGAATTTAATTTAGGAGATGAACAAATTCCTAAGCAAATTTTACTAGCATAAGACTTATCACCTGAAGAGAGGAAATCCTTAAAAAATGTGTTAAGGAGGCATGAAAAGGTTTTTTCATGGACTTGTGATGATATGCTTGGTATAGATTAAAAGGTTGCCCAATATTTCATCCCAAGCTACTTGAATTCCAAACTTGTTAGATAAAGGTTACAAAGGATGAGACTAGAATGGACTAATAAGATCAAGGAGGATGTTAGAAAGTAAATAAAGGCTAACTTTTTAAATGTGGTAAAATTCCATAAATTGTTAGCAAACATAGTCCCAATACAAATCAGGTTAGAATGTGTGTTGATTATAGAGATTTGAATAAGGCTTACCCAAAAGATGATTTCCCTCTTCTATATATCGACATTCTCAATGATAAAGCCACCTAACACACCATGTATTTTTTGGTAAATGGATTTTTAGGATATGACCAAATCCTTATGGTAATTATAGATAGAGTCAAGATTGCCTTTATTATAGAATATGGAACTTATTGTTATAAGGTTATGCCATTTAGGCTAAAAAATACTAGTATTACTTATGGCCACTAGTTTATTCCATGATATGATGTATAAAGAAGTAGAGGTGTACATAGATGATATGATTATGAAGTCTAAAACTAGGGAAGGACATTTTGAGGCCTTAGAAAAGTTCCTAACAAGGTTAAAAAAATATAACTTACAACTTAACTCTAAAAAGTGTTACAACTTAACTTTAAAAAGTGTGTATTTGGAATTACATTTAGAAAACTTTTAGGGTATATAGTAAGTTGAAAGAGAATTAAAGTCAACCTAAAAAAGATAAAAGCTATCCAAGAAATGCCCAAGCCTAAGATAGAAACTGAGATTAGAATATTCTTAGGCAAATTCCATTATATTCCAAGGTTTATTGCTAATCTCACCTCCATTTATGAACATGTCTTCAAATTGCTAAGGAATAATCAACTAATAGAGTGGATCGATGATTGCAAAAGGCGTTCGATAAAATTAAGGCTTTTATTTGTCACCCCTTATCTTATGGCCACTACAACCTAAGAAACCCCTTATATTATGTTTGGTGATAGAAAAAAAAGCAGGTAGAAAAAGAAGTAGTAGGGGTAATGCTTGCACAAGAGGGTGAAAAGGGACAGGAGAATTTAGTCTACTATCTTAGTGGGAAATATTTGTCATATGAAGTTAAATATCTTGAGGTAGAAAAGGCATACATTACCATGGTTTGGGCAATCAAAAAATTAGAGCATTATTTCTAACCCTACAAAGTGATTGAGGTTACCAAATTATACCCATTAAAATGTCTATTTTTAGTGCCTTCACTTTTAGGCAAATTAGCAAAATGGATGGTGATACTATAAAAATATGACACAAAGTATGTCAATAAGAAAAAGATAAAAGGAAGGGTAATGGTAGAATTTCTAGCCTAATAATCTATCATTGATAAATTATAATGGGAAAAAAATAAATCTTCTAAATAAGCATTTAGGGGGTAATTAGTGTTCAAGGATGGTG
>CANXYI012153296.1:0-13670 GCA_948208565.1 Hura crepitans | reverse complement strand
TATGTCCGTCCTAACTCTCGATCTAGTAAACAAATCCAATCAATAACTCAAAGGACAATAAAGTCAAACGACATCAAATCAAGGTCATATAAATATTAACACATAATGAATAAAATATGAACATATTTAAAGCATATAGATCATGAATAATTAATTGTATAAACAAAGCAGAGCATAAATAACTATCATACCATTTATCACCTCTAGGTCTGTGCAGACTATAGCCCTTATGAAAGGGAGTCTATGCAGACTACTTAACAGTTCCTTACATATCAATATATACTTTCATACATGATATCATCATATTTGCATAATGGCCAACAAGATTAAGTAGCATATAACAAAATACTTAAAATATGAAATCATGCTCATTGGATATGAGTTCGTATGAACTAACTCGTCATGTTTTCATAAGGAAAATAAGTCCATGTAGACTTTATCATGCTCATACCTAAGGGATCTAGGTTTGTGCAAACCTTATCATGCTTATAATAGGACTTGTTTAATGCTAACTAACATAACAAAATATATTTAATATGACTATAAGGATTAATTCTTCATTACACCTTTCATCACAATGGCCTACTCTTCATGATCTAAAGTGGGAATAACAAAGTATCACCTCACTTTACAAACCAATCTTTAGAGATCATAGGCTTGTAAAAACAATACAAGTAAACAATGGACCTTAGACATTACCTAAATAAGTGTCTTCTTCAAGCAATAACACAAAGGTGTCAAGGTTTTGAGAGGATAATTTGCATCATCTTTTGAATGAATGTCTCACTATTTTCTAGATACTCTAAGCTTTTTGTGTGTAATCAGAAAGATATTTTTCAGCCTCTCCCCTCTTTGGTTAAAGAGAAGTATTTATATTTAGGTTTTTAGGTTTCTTTTTTTTTCCAGAAAGGAGTCCCATCTTAATAGGATTTTTGCTCCTTGACTGAATAAGAGGAATTCTACCTCTAAAAAAGCTTCTTCTATTAGTAAGTTTGTACAGACTTGTTCATGCTAGTCTGTGTAAACTAAGCTTTAGCATGCTAGTTTGTGAGCTTTGTCAGTTGAGTTTGGCCTAGTTTTTATAGTTAGTCCATGCAGACCTATCTTCTGAACATATCTACAAACATAAACATATCACCGGTATACTCAGGGCTATAAGAGTTAGCTAAATGACAGCTTGGGTAATAATAAGATGGGTGACCTACAGGAAATAGCATCTCCTATTAAGTTCTTTCAAGAATCAAGTAAGGGCTGTTACATTCCCTATCTATCCTCATCTTTCTTAGGACAATCCTTACAGTTTTGATTTGGTGAATTGCACTTGAAGTATGTTCTTGACTTCTTCCACCAATATTCTCCCTTATGTCTCTTATGGCATGACAGACATTGAGGAATCTAACCAGCTCTAGCAGTGGAACCATGTGTACTAGTTGACTATGACTGTTGACCAGTCTTACCTTTGTTCTAGTTTCCCTAGGTTGTCTTTTGAGACTGACCCTACTTTTATGATTATTGTGATGCCTTATACTGATTACCTTAGAATCTGTTGCCTTTTTACTATGCAAAACTAGATGCTCTAGGACCAGAAGATCACTTTTTTAGATAGTGTTCTTGCTTCTCTTTTTGCACTTTCTTTATGGATCGACATACTACAACTAGCTTATTAAAGTCTTTTTTCTTCATATAAACCACTTGAGATTTAATCTTAATATGTAACCCTTTTTTGAACTGCTTGTACTTATCAGCTTCTGTGGAAATAGTGTCCTTAGAATAATGGCTAAGCATAGAGAAGTCATTCTCATACTCTCCCATAGACTTCTACCCCTGTCTGAGGTCCATAAACTTCTACCTTCTGTCATCCAAATAATCCTCAAAAAATGTATTTCTTATAAAACTTGTGCAAGATAAAGTCCCAAGTCAGCTCATCTTCTATCTTGTATTCTATCATATCATCCCACTATTTTGAGACTTCTTCTTGAAGAAAGGAGGTGGCATATATAACTTTCTCTAAAGGTGTACAATGCATCTGCTTTATTATCTTTTCTATGTTGTCTAACCAATACTCATCTATTTCAGGATCCACTTCACTTTATCCCTTAAAATCTTCAGCTCCTATTCTCTTAACTTTCTCTAGGTAAGTCTTTTAGAGAGCTAAGGGGACATCCTACTACTGTGTTACTAGAGGTGGAGCGGCCACTATAGCCTATCACTATAGCTATAGCATCTCTTGCAAAAATGTTAGTAAAGCCTGGGCTATTAATGATACTTGTCTAGTAGCACTCCTAGACATAAAAGCCACTCTATCAGACTCTAATCCCATATACATAGAAGCTTATCCTTCCTCTTCTTCTCGTGGTGCATTCATCTTAACTATAGGAAAAAGAACAATTGATAAGCCTCAGCATCATTAAATTATATTATGTATAGACTTAACTCATACAACACTTTTATATTGCCTAGGAATGCCTAAATCGAAGCTCTAAGTGACACCTATTACTCAGTTCGGTCATCGAACATGACTAATGAGTGCACACATAACATGTTATCTGATCTAATATCATACAATGTTATTTAAAACATCATTTCTTACTTGATTAGAACATGAACATATGAGTTTTCATAAACTTTTCAAAAACATAGTTACATATTCAAAATTAGTGTAACACCCATAAGTTCAGGCTCCATGAACAATACCTGTGAGGGTCAAAAAGTGTGCCTGGAATGTCGGATTACCTTCACAAGGCCTAAGGGAGGGTGTACTAGTCATGAAATTTTGAAGGGCTTGAAAATGATGAGAATGTTTTAATTTAAAGATCTAACAGAACTAATAAATTATTTTAGATTGTAATCTAGTGAGTTGTAGGCTCAAATGGATTCGAACAGGGAATGACTTAGGATGTGCCCAAATAGACCTAAAAATATTATACCTTAAAGGTCAAAAATTCCTTTGAGTCCATTGGTGAAGGAATTTTTGAATTCCAAGGTCATTTACAACTTTTTCTTAATTTTAAGTTTTACACGTAAATCGAGTCAGTTGGTTGACTATCCTATCGAGAGATTATGGCTGTGAAATTTTATGAGCCTCTAAATGTGACCAATTGAGGATTTTTAAAATAAATGCAATAATTTTTGGAGGTTCGAGTGATTTTTAAAAATTTCCCTAAGTTTCTACTAAAATCGAGCAATTTCGGGATGCTTGGGTGGCATGTGGCCCCACTAATGCCACCTTAGCCACCATAAAAGGTCTTATTGTGACACCTAGATGCCATTTGGCCTATACACCCCACCACCCACCCATTTTCTTCATTTCTTCCTCCTTTGGACCCGATGCCACTTTCTTCTTCAACCCACCATTTTCATGGCTTTTTAAGCTAAAATAGCCACCAAATCTCTCTAAAAATCCTCTTAATGTGTTGTCAATTGATGTTTAAAGGAATTGGATGCAATAAGAGTCCTTAAAGCTCAAAGAAATATAAGAATGTTTAAGTGTACATAAAAGGGTGGAAACTAACTTTCGATGTGCAAGTGTTTTCGTCATTTTTAATTTATTTCCTAGAGGATTTTAATATTTTAAAAATTTTTATAATCTTAGAATTTAATTTTAGGGACTTGTAGGATTTTCTATGGATTTTTAAAGGAGGGGAGCCGTGTATAGAGTGTAAGGCAAAGTAAAGTGCAATTAGGCCTTTTGTAAGCTTAAAGTGAAGGAGAAGTCCTCCTTGTTGAAAAGGAATGTGAATTTAGAGCATTGAAAGCATGTAAGTAAGACTTCATATGTAATAGATGTGAGAAACCTTGCATGGAAATGATGGAATTCATGGTTAATGTGTGTGTAATTGTGAATTAGGCTTGTGTTTATGTTAATTGTGTGTGGAATAAATGATTAGAATGATGATTTGAGGAAAAAGATGAGAGGAAAGGCTAAATCCTCATTTAGCCAAGAGGTGTGTATGTATGGCTTGACTTAGGTGAATTGGCATATTAGTGATGGCATTATAAGTATAGATGATGAATTTGATGAACAAGGCTTATGTGTCTGTGTGTGCTTAGTGTGGTCGAGGCACATATAAGGCATGTAATGGCATAGTTTACATGATAATTGCATTGTGTGTGTATAAGCATACTTGTATGATGTTAGGACATGTGTATGTGTGCTTCAATATGGAGAAAAACATGTACATGGCCACTAAGAAGCATTGGTGGAGAGGTATGCAAGGCAAGTTTTGGCAAAAAGGTAAGGTATGGCATAGCGTGTGTGTGTAATTGGCATGGCAATTTTGACATAATGTGCATAATGTATATTTAGCATGAATTTAGTGAATAAGTATGAATAATAAGGCATGAGATGTATAGAATCTGGGATACCTTTTAAGGTTAGGAAATGGTTGAAAAAGGAACTTGAAGTTAGCTTATAATGGCATGGTAAATTGGCTTTAAAAATGACTAGAATTTGTATGTAAATGATACCTTAATTTAGTACACTTTATAATGTTTATGTGAGATGAAATGGAAGCCTCTTTTAAGTTTATTTGAGTTATGTAATTGAGCTTGGCTTTAAGCTTATAAATTTGTATGATATGAGTGCAAATGGCACTAAACATCGCATGAAAAGAGGTTGATTTAGACCTAAAAATGGCTTATTGAAAAATAAAAAATGACCTATAACTATCCCATAAAATTAATTTAGGGACCTATACCTAAAATGAACTTTTAACATGCAAAATTAGTGGATTAAAATAATGGCCTAAACTAGACTTGATATGAACTTAATTATGCCTAATAGAGTAACCTAAAATACTTTAGGTCATAATATGATGATTAATAAAAAAAGGACATAAAATAAGGTTAGATGGCCTATTAGTTGGACACCAATTGGATGGGTTGATTGGTCAACTTAGGGACTAGCAGTCGCTAAATAATTTTTGTGATTTTCTAGATATTGGGATGACTACAGACTAATCCTTGCTATCCTTTAGAGGTGTATGATATTGATGATTATTTGGATATTAAGAGGTCTACATACTGATCCCTATTATCTACTAAAGTTTGCTATCATTTTTAGATATTGGGAGGTCTACGGGCTGATCCCTGCTATCCATATTATGATTAGTGATTGAGTTGTTTGAGATATCAGGAGGTCTATAAATTGATCCCTGCTATCTCTTGTTTCATATTGGGAGGTTCAAATGAGCTGATCCCTGCTATCAAAAAGGTGGGCCACTACATAACTTTTAGTTCCCTTTTAGTTTAGTGTCGTAAGTGTAGTCTATCTAGTTGGGCCTAATAAATTAAATAGAATTAATATCTAAACTTTGATTAATAGCAGATTATTGTGTGAATAATTTAATTAGCACAGTGGCATTTTGGTAATTATTTTGAAATATGGCATATCACCTAAATGGCATGAATTATCTGGTATACCACACACACACAACACATCGACTGTTATAACATCATTGTATGTGAGCCATTGCTTATACCATGCTTTGAATGCTTTAAGTTCACCACTGAGTTTTATACTCAATGTACTAGTGTTTTGGTCCGTAGGTTGCAAAGATAAGTAGTCCAACCTCGAAGATTATGCTATATAGTAGTGCAATTCCTAAAGGGTACATAGAGTCTTTCCCTTTTGTCCTGTTAGATAACACTTATGTAAAACACTGTAGGTATGGGTTTAGCATGCTTAAAAGCTACTATGTTTGTATATATAAAGAATAGATGTGATGTATATAAATAGGTGTTTTGACTGTATAGTTTGCTTGATGTTTTGATAACTATGGGCTTGAGGCCCTGTGTGCATGTTCTGATGTGTGCTGATATTGACTGGGGGACCAAAAGGGTCCAAATGGAGGTTAAATGGAATTATTATTTATAGAAGTGTTTTTACAGGTGAAAAAAATTTTGGTATGTCACCCACGTAGCTGTGGTGCTGCCCAATTTTCTGTAACATGTAAAGTGTCTAAAAATGGGTTTTCTAAGTATGTCAGACAATATGTGAACATGTTTGAGGATTAAACTGAGAATCTAAGCAATACCTGGTAAAGTTCTAGAATAGTTCATAAGTGTTAAGGAGTTTACCTCTACAGTAATTCCAAAAGGGGTGACCTAGTGAGAAGTTCATCGCCTGTTAGGTTTCTTCAGGAAACTGATAGGGGGTGTCACAATTAAGAATCCTAGTACCAAAATTTTGGTAGCATAACAGCTGTACTAGGCACTATCCTAAATTTTGAATAGTAACCTATTATCAAGAAAAATACTTCTAATAGATTTGACATTTATTTTCTCAACTCTGTTATCCTTCTAATCACTCTAATTCCATCATCAATATCAATATAGTCTTAACCTCAAGAAAAGACAACAATCAAGTATAAAACCATTTAAAGCATTTAAAATACAGTTACAAAACTATAAACATAATACAATTTCAACACACTATGGTTTAGGCCTAATACTAATTACATCTAACATAAAAGTGCACTTTTATTGTCTATACATCTCATAATTTAATTACAAAGCAAAATATACCAAAAATATGGTCTTCTTTTGCTTGTCTGGATGTCCTGAGGCTTGGGCTCAATCGTCCTCCTTACCTAAACATAGCAATTTAAAATGATACGCTAAGCAAATTACTTAGTGGTGTAATCAAAATAACTTTTACATAATGCCATAAATCCATATTCATTATCAATAATGCATGATTAAACTAATGATAATTATGATAGACATATTATCATTCATCTCATTCATATGTATCATTTAACATGAAGAGAATTTAAATTCACATTAGCATAACATGTATTACATGTCATTTATACATGTTATCCATGTAGTAAATAAAGCATATAATGTATACCCAATATCATTTTTCATCCTCATGACATAAACCATGTAGTGTGTGCAAGAGACCATTTAAGTTCTTTTTATATTTATAAGGTTGTTTTTATAATGGCCATATTAATGAGAACAAAAATTCTATGGACAATGGGATCATCATCTGCAGTGGCCTATATTATAGACCTAAATGGCTATTGCACTAGCATAAATGTACAGTGATCCCTATTGAACATGAATGATGACTAGACCTGAGTAGACAAGTGCAGTGACCCCATGGGACCTAAATAGCAATTGCACCCATATAGAAACTGAAGATCATAAAATATAGGTTTTTAGGTCAGACTAAAAAAGGGCTTTTAAACCAACATCAAGCACTAAAGTGCCCTAGCCGCTACTATCTATCCCTAGTTGACCAGTCAACCTATCTATATCAAGGTTTTTACTCATACGAGCTATTCTCATATCTTATTAATTTTATCATATTATAGTTTAATTAACTTGTTTTAACCTTAGCATCACTATAATTTGATGAATCTAAGTATATCATGTCATTTCCCATATTTTAGAAATTAAGCATAAGTCACATGCATTAATCACTTATATGTGTCACACATTTCCTTAAGCATTACATACACATTTTTACTATCAAAACGTCCATTTCTCACTTGTGAGCACATGTCATCAAATTTCATGTTCTTTTTAAGGCAAATACATTCATTAAGAGCAAATAGGACATTTTTCCCACTGTATGCACACACATTTACATTCATGCCATGTTTTTAAACATAACCTCTTCACTTTCCTCAAATAACATTCATGCAACTCATTAATCATCCCATTCAGCCAAGAAAAACTAAAAATCATTATATGTTTTTCTATGTCTAATTTCACTTTTGTGTGTTCTAATTAGTCCATAAATGCTTAAAGTTTAATCTTTAGCTAACATGGTGCATAATGTTATACAATCATACATTCATATTCCATACACACTCATTATTGCATACATACATACATGTTTCCTTTAAAACTCTTCTTACACTACATAAGGTATAATTACCTGAACAATCTATCAACTATGTCTATTTACATGCATTAATCATCATATACATATTATCAAGCTTGAATGACCATTCGGCCAAAAGCTTTACACACATATACATAATGCATTCTCTCTAAATTTCATCACATCACATGTTTAAGAAGAATTCATCATTTAAAGTCCATATATAATAAATTACTTATACATGATAATAAACACTCACACACAGATTCTCAAGGCCATTCACCCATCCATGCCCATACATATACAACACTATTTCTTCTCTCATACAACATGCATTCATATCCAATTTTACCCTATAACCTCAATTTACATGTCAATTTTCCATTTACATAATACATTTCTACATATACATACAATTACATACTTATATACAACATGTAAAAGTTAGGGCATGCATTTAATACACATGTTAAGTCAATTATACATACCTAGCACATCTAAAATACTCCATGAGGCTCAACTAAACCTTTGTTTTCCCTTTATTGTGAGCCCTCTCTAATTCGGTAACTGCCCATTATTGACTCGATTTAGAAAAATTCGTATAAATTCATATGAACACCAAAAAAACACAAATGAACACATTAAATGACTCTTGGCCACCACTATATTAAGTGAAAAATATTGGTTCTCAAAAATTCTTGCTTGAATAAAAAAGTGTCACTATTTATCCAACTTGATTTCGAGAGAAATCCTTCGGTTTCCTTTTAAGATATCCACTTAAAATTGCATCTAGAGGCCATGAAAACACTATATTTTCCTTTACATGAGAGTAATGGAGGTTTAAATAGAGGTTGAATGGCCAAAAATGGTGGAGGAGACTCCTTGTGGCCAATAGCTTGAGGGAGTGAGGGAGAAGAGTGTTTGTTTTATCATGTTTAACCAAATAAATGAATAATTTGACCTATATATAGTTTCTTAAAAATCCCCTTTTTAAAAGCATTTCCTCAAAATTTTCTTCCTTATTTATAACTCCTATTATTCTTATTTAACCATGAAAAATTATATTAATTAAGGCCCTACAACACTCTAAAAACTGGAGCTCAAAAAATGAAAGAAACCGAATTACTATGCCATGTTTATTTTTCCTGAAATTCAAATAAAATACTTCCCGACCTCCAAAAATTTTGATTCTTATGCCATTGGACTTATTAGAATTTTTAAGTATCAATTCATATAAGTACCATAATTTTTTGAGTAACTTTAAAAATATTTACAGTTCAGCTTTGCCTTACTCACTATTCATAAGACACTGCCATAAAAACTTTCTTAGCATTTTTAACCAATCAAATAACTATTGATTTGTTTTAAACTTTGCCAAAATTCTTGTATGACTAATACTTTCATCCGGTAGCTTTAGTGCATCCTGAGTCTCGTGAACACTATTCATCCTGAGAAAGTACTATTCATAAAAGTCAAGAAAGTACTATTCATAAAAGCTAGGATTTTTAGGTTGTTACATTTACTTCACCTCTTAAAAGAAATGTCATCCTCAACATTACCTATTTCAAATAAATAGGGGTACTATTCTTGCATCTGACCTTCTATTTCCAATGTCGCCTCTTCTATTCCATGATGCTTCTAAGCAACCTTTACCAGCGAAACTATCTTATTCTATAAGTCTTTAACCTCTTTGGCTAGGATTCTAATAGGTTCTTCTTTATATGATAGATCCGGTCTCACCTTGACCTCTCTTACTGCTAGGATATGTGTTGGGTCTGATTTGTATCTTCTAAGTATAGAGATATGGATGACATCATGAATCTACTAAAGTTATGGTGGCATTGCTAGTTTATATACTACTAACCCCACACATTCTATCAATTTGTATAGCCCAATAAACCTTAGACTCAGCTTTCCTTTCTTGCTAAAATGTAACACCTTCTTCCAAGGTCGAACCTTGAGAAATACTTTATCTCTCACTTTAAACTCCGTATCTTTCCTTTTGAGATCAACATAAGACTTCTACCTATCAGAAGCTACTTTTAACCTATCCCTTATGATCTTTACCTTCTCTTTAGCATCTTTCATTAAATTCGGTCCCATAAGGTTGGTTTCACTGAGCTTATTCTAACATAATGGTGTTTTGCACTTCCTTCTATAAAATTCCTTATAAAGAGCCATTCTTAGACTCACTTGATAACTGTTGTTGTAAGTGAACTCTGCTAATGATAGATAGTGATCTCGACTACCTTTGAACTTGATAGCACAAATTCTCAACATGGCTTAATATAGATGCTTCATCATAAACATAACATCATATATATCTTAACATCAAATCACTCAAGTATCATAAGATTACCTAAATGACTCTTTCTAACTATCCGTCAGTCGATGGATAAAATGTTGTGCTAAAGCTCAACTAAGTGCCTAAGGCATTGTAAAGTTTTTTTCCAAAACCTCAAAGTAAACCATAGGTCTTGATCTAATATAATTTATAATGGCACTCCATACAACCTAATGATCTCATCTATGTACAATTTAGTAGGTTTTACCATTGAATAGAACATCCTTACTCGTATAAAATAAGCTATATTGGTAAGACAATCCACCACAACCCATACTAAATCATGCTTATTCTTGGTCATGGGCAACACTACTACAAAATCCAGGTTGACTTTATTCCATTTTCATTCTAGAATTGCTATAGAAAGTAGACAACCAGATGGAACCTAATGTTCTACCTTCACCTATTGACAAATGAGGCACCTAGTCACATATTCTAACACATCTCTTTTTATATTGGGCCACCAATATGACAACTTCAAATCTTGATACATCTTCATGCTACCAGGATGTATAGCATAAGAAGCATTATGCGCCTCATCCAAAATCCATTTCTTCAACTCTTTAGTATTTAAAACACAGATTCTATCATGGTAATACAAGATAAGCATCACTCTTCATTTCATACTCAATAGGCTTCCTTTCTTGGATGGCACTTATCACACTCCTCAACCTGTGATCATCCTTCTAACAACCTTTAACTTATAGTAATAAACTTAGCTTGACTATTATTTTTACCAACAAAGCATTATTAGGCATAAATTGGAGCCTGACATTCATGGCTCTCATGGTTGCCATCAATTTTCTGCTCAAAGCATTAGCCACTACATTGGCTCTAGCAAGGTGATAGTTAATCATATAATTATAATTTTTAATCAGCTCCCGGTATCATGTCTATCTTAATTTTAAGTCTTTCTATATTTTAGACTCTTGTAATCGGTGTATATGTAACACTTCTCACCAAAGAGATAATGTCTCGATATCTTCAATGCAAATTTATTGCTGTTAGCTCTAAATCATGAGTAGGGTAGTTTTTCTAAAGTGGCTTCCACTACTAAAGAGCATAGGTAACACCCTTGCCCTTTTTACATCAGAACACAACCCAACCTATTATGTGAAGCATCACTATAAATGATAAAGTCCTTTTCAAAAATTGGTTGAACTAAAATTGGACCTTCTATTAACATTACTTTAAGCTTGTCAAAGCTCTCTTGACATCTATCATCCCAGACAAACTTGACATCTTTTCTTAACAGACAAATCATAAGTGCCAATATCAAAGAAAAATCCTTAACAAATAGTCTATATTAACCAGCCAATCCAAAGAAACTCTAGATCTCTATGGAGTTCCTAGGTGGCTTCTATTTCATAACAACTTCTATCTTATTGGGATTAACCTAAATTTTATAAAAGCAATGTGTCAAAGAAAAAACACCTCACTAAGTCTAAATGCACACTTGCTGTGTTTGGCATAGAGCTTCTCTTCTCTCAAAACCTATAAATCTATCCTCAGATGTTGCTTATGATCCATTCTACTCTTAGAATAAACCAAGATGTCATCAATGAAGACAACCACAAACTGATCCAAATTTTATCTAAAGACTTTTTTCATCAGATACATAAAAGCTGCAGGAGCATTGGTAAGCCCAAATGGCATTACCAAAAACTCATGGTGGCTATATCTTATTTTGAATATTGTCTTCACCACATTAGACTCCTTTATTCTCAATCAATAATAACATGACCTCAAATGAATTTTGAAGAACACTCATGCATCCTTAAACTAATCAAAAAGATCATCAGTTCATGGCAATAGATACATGTTCTTGATGGTAACTTTATTTAGCAAGCAACAATCTATACACAACCAAAGAATACCATATTTCTTCTTTACAAACAGTACTAATGCTCCCCAAGGTGAATCACTAGGCCTGATAAAACCCTTATCAAGTAGCTCTTGAAGCTGGACCTTCAACTCTGATGGAGCCATTCTATATGGTGCTATCGATACTAGAGTAGTGCCAAGTAATACTTCTATACTAAACTCGCATTTTCATTCTAGAGGCAAACTAGGCAACTCTTCTAGAAATACATTCACAAACTATGACACCACTGGTATGCTACTAGCATTTGGCTTCCCATTATGGGTATCAAACATATGAGCTAAGAAGGCTTGACACCTTTCTTCAATAGACACCTTGTTATGCCTATTAAGATGACATTAGATAGAAAGTTTATCCTCTTACCCACTACTACAATCTCAGGCCCATTTTTAGCCTTGAGAGTTAACCTCTTCAACTTGCAATCTACTATTGCTTGATACTTAGACAACCAATCCAAGCCCAATATTAGATCAAACTCATTAAATAGTAGCTTAATGAGATCAACAAAAAATTGGTGTCCTTGTATTGTCAATTGATAATTCTTATAAACCTTGTTTACAGTGACATGTTGGCCTAAGGGATTGCTAACCAAAATCTTTAGGTCTATAAGTTCATACTCTAACTCCTAGTCTTATGCTCATGATGCACAAATATAAGAATGTGTAAACCTCGAATCAATTAAAGCTAAAATAAGTGAGCCAAAGAGATAAAATGTACCAGCTATGACATTAAGCTCATCAGCCTTCTACCATGCCTTAATAGCATGCTATCGAGTAGGAATGTGCTCAGCTCTAGACTCTTAACTATCACACTGAGCTCCCTCTAGCTTATCTCCTTGATCTCCCTTCTAGACTCATATGGAAACTTGTATATTTCCCTATCTACCCTCAGCTCTTTTAGGACAATCCATGTGGTAATGATCTAGTGAACCACACTCAAAGTATGTTCCTGACTTCTTCCACTAATATTCTCTCTTGTGTCTCTTATGACATGTTGGACACTAAGGAATTTAACCACCTCTAGATGTGGAACTAGGTGTATTAGCTTTATGTGACTATTGACTAGTCTTACCTTTGTTTTAGTTTCCCTAGGTTGTCTTCTGAGATTGACCCTGCTTCTATAATTATTATGGTGCCCTATACTAATTTCCCTAGAATCTCTTACCTATATACTATGCAAAATTATATGCTCTAGGACTAAAAGATCTCTTTTTCTAATAGTATTCTTACTTTTCCTTCTGCACTTTCTCTATGGATCAACATACTACAACCAACTGACTAAAGTTTTTTATCTTTATAGGAACCACTTGAGACTTAATATCTACATGTAAACTTTTTTTAACCACTTGCACTTATTAGCTTCTATGGAAATAATGCCCTTAGCAGAATGGCTAAACATAGAGAAGTCCTTCTCATATTATCTTACAAACTTTTGCTCTTTTCTGAGGTCTATAAACTGCTACCTTCTATCATCTAGATAATCCTAAGGAATGTACTTCTTTTAGAACTCATCCAAGAAAAAGTCCCAAGTCAGCTCATCTTCTGTCTTGTATTTTATCAGGTCATCCTACCATTGTGTAAAATGCATCTACTTCATTATCTTTTTTG
>CANXYI012153134.1:0-11624 GCA_948208565.1 Hura crepitans | reverse complement strand
AAAAACTCATCAAATTAATTCAAAATCAAAGTTACTTACCTATAAAATAGTGCTCTAATTTATTGATAATACTTAATTGAGACTTTGATTAAGTGTGGTACAAGTGGCTTCTGCAGTTGAATTGTACTTGTTTTATAAGTTTCAGATGCCTGATTGACCTCTAAGATTGAAACAAAAGCTTATTAAGTATGGGACAGTTGGATTATATAGTTGAATTATACTTATTCAATAAGTTTATAATGCCTGATTGACCTTTAAGGCAAAATGAAGATCTAATTAAGTGCACTACAATTAGCTTCTACAGTTAAATTGTACTTGTTTCACAAGTTTGTGGTTTTGAATAAATTGAACTATAATTTTGATAAGGCTAAACATTATGATTGACCTTTAAGGTTGAATCATGATACGGTTGATCGAATATGAAAGCTGAACCAGAGTATAATTAGTTAGAGTTAAATTATAACTTAGTTGACTTAAGAAATTTCATTGAATTTGATAGAAAGGTTTAATCATGTGATGATTAACCTAAAATAAAGGCTAAATTAGGGATTAATTGGCTAGAGTTGAATTATAAATGGTTAACCTAATTTGACCAAAATAGTTTTTCTATATTTTAGTATTTTTATTTGTTCAATAGTTTAAAAGTAACTAACAAACAACTCTCTTTTATCCAAGCCTATATACATGTATGGCTTCGTTAATTAATTTTAATGGTTTCAAATGTTGGCTAAACCCTAAAACCACTTTACTAAGCTTAATTAGAAATTTTATCAAGTTCTCGATTTTATTTCTTGCTCTTGCTATTTAAGGGCTAAATTTGTACTAAATTAAGTGTCAATGTCATAGTTTACTAGTCTAAGAAATTAGCATGATCATATGTCCTTTTGGGTTCACTTTGATCAAATAAAGTTTTTGCTAACATGAGAATGTCATATTTGAACTTGTTATTCCATGTGGACTAGAAAGATGCAGTTAGATACTTAAGAGGTTTGTGCAGGCTATGTCTGGGGCTTTTAGTTTAAGAGTTCCATATGGACCTATCATCGGATTTTAAAAATTTGAATTTCCCTCTTATTTTCTTCCTTTTTTTTTCCTTTGTTCTTTTATTTATTGTCACTTCTCTATTCCTTCTATTTCTCCAATTTCTTAACACATTTGACCATCATGGCCTTTCTATCAAGTTCGCATTATATTTTGTCCTCCAATTACAAAACCTTATTATCGATAACCTTAGAACATGCACCATTCATTACTACCACCTCCTCTAATGACTAAAACTACCATTTGTAGCCACACTAAGGAGTCTTTAGATGATGAGATTCCCATACCTAGGGATTCATAAATTTAATGATGATTAAACATATTAAAACCTCTTCTCCAGTCAATAAAGTACATAATGGAAACTTAATTCTAATTTCAGCTGAATTGGATTACCACACATGTTTTGAGGTACATCCTTAAGTAAGATTCTTCTTTCTTACTTTCTTTTTATCCCTTTTTGCATTTTGCATTGATTTTTCTTTGAGTTTTGCATTTTCAATATTTGTTATTATTGTGCTAATATGTTTGTGTGGAATAAATAAGTAGGGCATAAAAGGTCTGAATAGACCCTAAGGTTTAGGATAAAGTTAGTTCATGTGGACCCTAGGTGTAGGCAAATTTTCCAAAGAACTCCTTTATTTTTGAATTGCTATTTGGTGTATGCTATGTGTCAAATGTCCATGCGAACTATATAGGGATGTCTTTATGGCTAGTGCATACTTTATTGCCATCTTTTGGTAGTATATATGGCTTATCTATGGTAAAATGAAAACTAATACCTTTACTTGCTGTGATGAATTCTGGTAGTTCGGCATGCTATGAGTCTTGTGTGGTCCATGCGAACCTATTTTAGCCTGTTTATGAATGCTAGTTGTCTACGTAGACCTATGTGATTACCTATGAATAGTCTGTACACTTGAATGTGAAACCAGTATTGTTATGCTTGTTTTATACTTTTACTTTTACTTCTTTTTGTCTTTTCTATGCTGATGTTTTGGTCCATATGGACTTAGCGAGCGTGCTAACCTATTTAAAGTGCTTAGCTCCTTAGTTCTTATGGATTATATATGGGTTGGAATGCAGTCCTAATGAGCTTGAGTTATATCCTATAATGTTTAAATCAAATTTTAGTATTAAGTAATGCTGCGCATACCTTCTGTTTTGTAGACAAGGTTGAAATGTAGGGGCATGCTTTTAGGACCTTAATAATAGTTCACAGTGATGCTCTTAGCTATGAATGACCAGATAAAGCTTATTAATTTCTAGACATTTATCAACCATCTAATGGATAGTGATTTCAAAATGGATTTACAAGGTTTGAAGGCCCTCTAGATCGGTGGATGGATACTGCACACACTTTTCACCTAGCTCATGATCAATTTGTTTGCTTGGGATTATGTCACAGGGGTTCCTTGCTCAAGGTATGTTATTCTTTTTTACGTTAGTTATAAATATCTAGCTATGGGTAAACATAATCAAAGATCTATTAGGCTTTGTGCCATGGGACAGGTTGGGCTGCATTTGGTACATGACGTCTATGAAAAGTGAGCTGAGTCGGCTATTGAGCCTTAACCTGAGATTGATCAGTATGCCTTGTGTTTCATGCTTTACTAATTAGGCATAATGTTATTCATAAATATGAATGGTAATGTTAGTTGAAGCATGGTCTCGTGCCCAAAAAAGATCCATTAGGGAATGGAATTGGTGTTACTCTTCTCTCAATTGGATGTACTAGGGCTTAGATATGGTTATGTGGACTCATAAGAGTTAGGCGCTTTGTCTAAAGCTTTATCTTTAGAGTTTTACTAAGTGCCTTGACTCTTTTTGCTTTTCATATTCTTTAGGACTTTATTGATTTTGACTTGATTACTTTGTTTTATATGTCTAGGTATATGAGTTGCACTTATTAGCTTTTCCATGTGAGAAGGACAAACCTTGTCAAATTTTAGTGATAGATAGGTGGGTTCATCCTATTTTTAGGGCTTAAAATGCCTGTATACTTAGTACCTAAGCTTGCAAGCTTGGCCAGATGTAAATAGTCTTGTAAAATCAAATTTATAGTATTAGTAATCTTATTTTTAGTTTCAAATTTAACTTACCTAGGTTATTTGATATAGGTGGACATAGCCTGGTGGGTATTTCCTGTGAGGAGCTCTTTGATGACATTGACTATACCGAAGAGCTTTTTAATGATTGGTTGCCATTAATGATTCTTAAGATATACTCTTAGTACATCATCGAGAGAGTATTAAGCTGGCACATAGGGCCTATCTCTTATCATGTGCTATAGAGCCCTCTTGACACCATGTTGTTATAGAGGTATATCAAGGATATGAGGTTTAGTCATAATATAGCCTCTAGATATGAGGGCTTTACCTATCTAGTGCAGGATGATGGAGATTACACTACTTAAGCCTCCTCTCACCTATTGCCATAAGTCTCATATACAGTTGTGCCATCTAAATAGGTATATTCATAACTTTAATCTTATCAATTCACATTTCCTCTTGCTTAATTAATCAATATTATATAGGTCCCTCTGTCTGTGGATATTGGTGCCTCTTCTTTTTTGAGGAAGAGAAGGAGAGATCCTCTTGCTTTCATAAGCTCTCTATCGAGTTTTGGGTTCACACCCACTCTTAAGCTTGTACTCTATCACCAACTAGCAATAGAGGTCATGATTGAGACTTTAGGGTTGTTTCTAGTCTTGATCCCATGCCTTATTAGGTGGTAGGCACATTAACAAAAGTGTTCAAGCTCAAATATATGAGATATGACTAGACTAGTGAGCTTGGGTCCATTCGTTTGTAGATAAAGGATAATTGGTTAGTGTCCTTTAAGCCTATTAGTGAGTTCTAAATAAGAGATTTGTTTGCTAGGATTCTATTGTCCATTTGATTTTTACTTTAGTGTTAGTCATGGGTTTTAAACAAGAGATTTGTTTGCTTGGTTTAAGTCTTTATTTGATTTCTAACTTTATGTTTTGTCCTTTGGATAGGTCCATAGGGCATTGGTGGAAAGGATTACTAGAGTGGTGGAGGCCTTCCATCGAGCTATGATTGATGAGCCCATATGTTCCTAGTAAGTTTCTTATAAAGATTATTTAAAAAAAATATAGGATGTATGTACGTATGTATGGATAAATATATGACTACTAATACACTGACCACTTTTTCTTTCAGAGTGATATTGCTAGGAGAGTGGAGACCTTATGGGTGGCCTAGAGGAAGATTAGGACCTTTAAAGCTTACTAAGAAGCTGGTGATCTCAGATAATGATGTGGACACCATGAGTGGGGATAAGGAGGATTAAGGCTAGCCTATGCCAGCATCTATCTTTTTTTCTTTATTTTTGTACATGAATTTTGAAAAGTTATCACTTTTTTTTGGAACTTTGGAACTTATGGGATTTGTACATATACACTTCATTACTTTGTACATTTTTACATTATTGATTGTAACTTTTACATTGTTGATTACAACTTTACTTTATGCTTTCAATCAATTTACATGCCAAACAAATCATCCCTTTCACAAAACTTCTCATAGACTTAAGGTTTTGTCCTTCTAAAGTACAAAGGTCCATATAAACCATATAATGCCAAGTTAATATCTCAATCTATGTAGGTTGACACCTGGGCAATAATTCGTGCGGATGATCACATCAAATTCTTCTATAATTGGTCCATGCAAACTTTTTGGCATGTTTTCATGTCTAAATCCCATTAGGAATAGGAATCTGTAGGGTTTTGGCCTATAAATAGCCCTTCACTTAGCTTGTTTCTTCACTAGTCATCCTCATTGAACTATGGGTTATTCTTTTGCTTTTTAGTTATCCTAAATTTTAAATTCCAAGTCTAATTAGGATTTTAACATTCTTGTCCACTTTTTTGGCATGAGAATCTTGAGGGAAGTGAAAATTGACTTCAACTTCCTATTAGTAGCTACACATTATTGAGACTCCATTTTCCATATATTCAACTTCAATAATAAAGAGCTTACCCTTACACCTGATTAATAAGTACCCTTATCATTTTACCACCTTTTAAGGACTATTACTTGTTAATATAGTACATGCCTTGAGTATAACTCCTTCAGTAGCTGAGAACTCATTCCTGCAATAGGTCCTACTTTCATGGAGCCTATTTTAGAGTTCACTAGTTATTTTACACCTATGTCTCTTGAATGGGCCAAATGCTTGCTTTTGCGCATTTTGGCTAATTATTTGATAATAACCCATGAAGGTTCCTTTTATGGCTACAAACTTCTTCTAGTGTTGGATGGGATTTAATTCGGAGGAAACCCATTCTATCTTGTTCTTTCTAAGACTATCAAAAGCTCGACTATCCTTAAAATATAAAGCTCTATCTTCATGCATGGGAGCCCACTTCTCTTATAAGTATAATTTTATTTTTGCCTAAACTTTTACCTAGATAGCCCTTTTTAGGTTTTCCCATTAGTGGGCTATGCCTTAATTTTTTTCCTAGTGCACCTCAAAAGGTTTTCATACTAGTAGGCATTACCTAACTTTTGTATAAGTGGTTTAAAAATTGATTTTCTAGCTTAACATAATTTTTTTAGGTATGAATACAAGAGAAGCTTAAGTTACTTTCAAATCCTCCAAAATTTTTTTTGACCCATTATTTGCTCAATCACTAAATTTGAGACTAAGAAAAGTGAGTTTAATGGCTTAGAGGTACCACTGCTCATGAAGTCAAATGAATGTACAAGTGGTGTAAGATTTCTCACTTTATTTTATCTTGCCATTCTTATTATGTCCCACTGGTTGGCTTAAGGCATGCCACTTTTTATATTCCTCATCAGATCTAAAGATAGTTCAGATTGAAGTAGAGAATTCCCAATGAACTATTAGACTTCCAAGGTGGCACTTTAACTTGTCACTTTTTACTCTCTTTCTCTAACTTGTGGGAGCATTATTCTATATTGAGAGTCGTACCCATTCCAAGGACTAGTGATACAAGTATAAATAAAGTTTATAACATTTGGATAATCAATTCTTTGAGAGACAATATAACTCTTTCATTGAAAAGAAAGAATAAAGATGCAAATCCCCTCTTACCCAGTCCGATCATCAGTCCCAAGTGAGAAGTTACACACCATTAATATCTAAACTATCCTTATTGAAGACCCTTGTTAATTTAAAACTTTTTGGAACAATTGATTATGTTTGAACTTTTAAATTCTTACCTTGATGAAAACCTCTTTAGAATTAAAATAGTTGGGAAATTATTGTGTCAAAAATCTGGCAGCATAATGGTTGTACTAGACACTATTCCTAAAATGGATAGTAACTTGCACATTAAAAAAACTTCTATAAACTCTTTTAACACCATCACAACATAATTGGATCCTTTTAATCCATCCAAACATTCTTAACACATTATTCTAAAAAATCATACATTCAACATCATAAACAAAAAGAAATCCAAAATGAGTAGTTTATATGTTTATTACAAATGTAAGTAACTTCTGATAAAAGTTACAAAAAGTTTTAAAACTAGTCTAGGCCTAATTTTCTTTGTACAACATATGAGTGCCAACATGCATACATCCCATAATTTATACAAAGGAAATAAAAAATACCAAAATATAAGCTTTATTTAGATCTTCTTTGATTTGCTTGAGGCTTTTGCTATAATCTAATTCTTGGACCTACGCATCACAAAAACAAAAATGCACTAAGCATAAAGCTTAATGGCATATTTAATATCACATGCTTAAATTTTGCATGTATCAAGCTATCATAGCTTTATTATATTATAAGCAAGTTAATCATCACATTATTATGATTATATCATTAATATAACACATATTTCTTTCGTGCACTTACTTTTAATGTTCTAAGCTTCATATAGCAACTCATATCATACTTTAGACATGCATTAACCAGATTGCTAAAGTTCACATGCTGCATATATAATTAAAATTCTTACCACTCTATGAATGTATTACACACACACTGCATGGATGGAGTAATCACTTTATATATAGTTCCTTCATTTCCATTAATTATTTATTTATATTAACATTTTCCTTGCCTATAATTGATAGACTTCCAAAATGGATAATGGGATACTGGGTCACACAAGCCTCATCCAGACTATAAAGGTTTCATTCAAATCTAAAAGTCCCATCTAGACTCAAAGGTCTCATTCAACCCATAGGTCATAAATATTCAAACCCATAGGTCTTGTGAATCTCAATAATCATATATCTATACTTGAAGGCCTTATTCGATCTAAAGGTTATATAAATTCAAACCCATAAGTCTCATTTAGGTATAGAAGTACCCTAGCAGCTGCTATATTCCCTAGTTGACTGGTCAACCTATCCATACCAAGTTGTCTAACACTTAAGGGCCGATCACCATGTTTATTAATATTCCATATAAGTATTAAGGATTATGTTCAATTTTTTATTTTTGGCTAACATATGACTATAGGGGAAATATTAAGATTATTTATTAGTATTACTTAGCATTTATCAACATGCATCTTGAGTACTTAAGGTGTGCATCTATATTATGAGCATCCTTATTGTAACACCATTAAAGTGTAAAAACCCTTTTTATGATCATATGGCCATTCGGTAATATCACTATCCCATAAGCATATTAAGTAACATATTTCCTATGATAAGATGTATAATCAATTCTATACTTTAAATCTCAACATTTTCATACTCACTTCATTAGTATCCCATATTGTCTCAAGATATTGCCATTATAAGATCAATGTCATCATCTCACTTTTTACCTTATGTAGATTATCATGTTTTAAAATATAATACTCTACATACATGCCAATCACATAATCATATACATATATTTGCTATTTCATATACTTGCCTTACACTTTCTAGCCTATGTTTCAGCCACTATGCTATTAAAGCTTAACATCATTATTGTCGCTCATTTGTAGTTGTATGTTACATACATTTTTTTATTAGTTATATGGCCATATTTATAAGCATAGCTTAGACAACACATTAGTCATACTTAATATTTAACTTACCATCTCATTTTAGACTTAAAATCACAAATCACACATATATAATATCAATGCACGAATTTCAGCACCAAAGGTCTATCTCATATTAACTTCATGTTATGGTTCTTAACATACCAGTACTCTTATTTTCTTATTCCATAATTTCATTTAATAATATAAGACTGATACTTTTATTAAACACACATTTGATCATATTATGCCAACTCAAGCACTAAAACACATAAATACATTCTCATATTTCTAATTGAGTGTTTTGGGCATACCTACTTTTAAAATGGCAAAGCTTTATTTTTCATACAAATCATCACATTAAGCATGCCATTAACTCAATTCAATAACCAAAGGCTCATAGTCATTAATACACATTAATTACATTCATAATAACCTTAACATACACATTTTAATAACTTAAAAAGCACACACATCAATATGTGATCTTGTATACACTTATAAAGGATGCTAATCACACCCAAAAGCCCTTCTAAACCTTTTCCTTTCTTTTAGCTTTGCTTGTCCTTCTTTCTTTACATAACATACACCAAAACATAATAAAAAGTCCATATAAAATCCAACACACATCCAAAACTCAATCTAACCTTAGATATGACTTATATAACTCCTAAGGAACCTTAGAAAAATAAAAGACCAAAGAAATAACCCTTTCTTTTAAAATGGGTCACTATTTACCATAACTTTTACCTTTAAAAAAATCTTTAAATATGCTTTTAATTCTTGTATTTCTTACCATAATCAAGCCTTAATCCATATCAATTAATGTTTAGAAAGTGATTTAAGGTGTAAAATTAGAGGAAGAAGAAAAGAAATTGAGGGGTTTGGGAGTGTAGGAGGCATCAGTTCAAGAAGAGATTGAGGAAAAAGGGCACTATTGCATCTTTGAGCAAAAAAAGAAATTTAACCCCTTTTTATAAGTCATGAAATCCAATTGTCCTTATCGTCATTCTTTACATCCAATGGCCCTCATTAATTCACCCAAATTTCCATTCTTTTAAATTACTCTTCCTTTCATTTTAATCCTAAAATAACACTTCTATAAGTTTCATAAAATCTATTAAAATATAAAGTAAAAGGCTCAAGAAAATCGTGCTTAAAAAATTAATAAAATAACACTTTTTAACTTAGCCTAATTTTTAGAAAATACTTCCCGATGTTGTAAAATTCCAATTTTAATGCCAATGGAATATTTAGAATATTTGAGTATTAGGTTGTATCGATCCTAGTTCAATTTGAGCAAAAATGAAATATATTATGGTTCAGCTTAAATTGTGTTACTATTTATAAAACACTATTGTAGAAACTTTGCTGCAATTTTTAACCATTTAAATGACTTTATTTTCACTTTAAATTTTATCCAAAATTATATTAGGATTAATACTTCTATTAGGTCACATTAGTGTGACTTGGGTCTCAGGAAACACTAACGTTGGGATTTTCGGGCAATATAAAATTTACCTACTTATACAATGTCCTTCACTAGAAGTTTACTTGCAAAATGATTATTACCACAAAGCTTTTTTGGCATCATGACTTGACTTATTTAATCTTGGCATATACATTAATTTATTTAATCTATTGCCATTACTAACTAGCCCTCTTAGATTTTCTTGGTCGAATATTTTCTCTTATGATCCCCTAAATTTTGTATAATGTGACTTTTTCTAGGTTTTCACCTTATTGGAGTGTCCTAATTTTTGCCTAAGCCACCTTTTCTAGGTTTTCAACTTTTAGCAAAATAATTTCTTTAGCATGTCCATGTTCACGATTTTTGAAAATTCATTGCCTTTCAAATCTAATAGCTTAACACCACATAACTTAATATCTTTTTGACTAGATATGTGCAGGATTTTAAGACCTTATGCATATTAGAAAATTAAATGGTCTCGATCTCTAAAAATGGGGTGGATTTTGAAAAACATAAAATTAAAATTTTTAGTCTATCAATTTGAATAAAAATTACCATTTTCTTTTAGTCGATTCCTTTTCTAGACTTTTTTCACACTGGGTTATAGCAAAACACAATGGCCTACTTTGAGAACACCTCTAGGGTAACCTCTATGAAAAAAAAGTCCAAGAACTCTTTAAGAGCAGTAATAGAAGTCAACTTTTTAGGGGCTAGTAAAAGAGGTAGCTAAGGTTATAAAGAAAAAAGTATGAAGTAAAAAAGTGTTATTCTTTTCTTATTTGTCTTGTGTTGGTTAAACTCTTAAAGGGGTTTTATACCCTCTTTGTCATTTAGCCTAAGGTTAGAATAATAGTCATTTTAACTTTTAAAATGCTGACCTAATTAGGCCTAATTAAACTCACTTTAATAGGCTTTTTCTACTTTATGCACATAGGTCTTTTTTGTTCTATCGCACAGGCTTTTAGTTATGCTTTTTTGCTTTTTGGACTCTAAGCCTAATAAGCTTTTTTTTCTTTCTTCAACCTTAATGACAACTTGTATCCTCAAATATCATGCATTTTGACCTTGAACTTAAATTCTATATATGTGTGAGCTTTTAGGCTTATGAAACACATTAGCAGTAGATATATGAATTAGAATCCTAGTAAAATAGGGATTTTGTGATTCTAACTTCTTAAAGTTATTATTAATTCTCAATTAATAAATTCACTTATGTACAAGTCAAAAGAGGTGTCTAGCCATCTATCATGACTATCCAAGTGTTAAACGGTTAGTGGTTTGACCATTTTGCACATTACAATTATTCCTTTCACCATATTTTATCCTATTTAGGTTTGAATATGGACTTGTGTCAACTCAATGCTTAATTAAGTATGTCTAATCAAACCTTGAATATGTTAGTTTAATATTAACATCTTTATTCCTAAAATGCCTTGTGAATCTCATTCACATTTGCATCTTACTTTGGCCAAAGATTTCTAAATAAAGATTTATATTAGAACTATGATATAAACTCCCTACTGTAACATACGGTGGTGAATCTTTTAATTGATCAATCAATTACCTTTAAGTATCTCATACTGTACCCAATCTCCTAGCTATTGTATACTTCATGGTGAAGTAAAAGCACCAAAGTCAAAGTGTAGCAATTGATACTTAAGATACCTTGGTGATCTCAAGTCCAATAATACTTACACTACTAATATAATGAGCTGCTTTCACTTACATAAATTATATATCCATGTGAAGATCTTATGTTGGGCTTCCAATTAACTTATTTCACAAATAAGTATCCACATGTTAACTCAAAGCATCACCATGCCTATAGCTTTGTCGAACAACTGCTTGACCTAGTTAAAAATTACAACATGTGCTAGTTATTAGCTGTGTGCTTTAGAGCACACATGTAATAAAGATATTTTGTGTACATATTAAATATTTGTTTATAATGAAAGGTATTCTTTGATACATTAGTGCTTATGTTAATTCATTTAGTTGATATGATCTTGAACTATGTAATAAAGTCCCTAGTATTCTTCATAGTACTAAAAAATCATGTAAATTTTATGTTGTGAGACTCCTATTTCATGTAAATGTGAAATACCAAAACTATCCTTAATCATAGTGTTAATA
>CANXYI012152918.1:0-10778 GCA_948208565.1 Hura crepitans | reverse complement strand
ACCATAGGATAAAGCAATCTAGAAGGAACCTAGTGTTTAGCTTTCACTTGCTGGCAAGTGAGGCATTTAGTCACATATTTAGCTATTTTCTTTTTTATTCCTATCCACTAGTAATAAGGTTTAAGGTGAAGGTATATCTTTGTGCTCTCGGGATATATGGCATACATGGAATTATGTGCCTCATATAATATATGTCTTTTAATGTCTTTTTAGTTAGGTGCACATAGTTGGTCATGGTAATACTAACATTGATCTGCCCTAATTACATGCTCAGTAGGCTTCCCCTCTTTGATTATATCTATTATGTGCTGAAGTTGATAATCACCTTGCTTAGCCTCTCTCACCTATTTAATCAAGTCAGGCCTTACATGTAATTTAGCTAGCAAGGTCTTATCTTCTCAACATTGCAACTGGGCATTCATTAACCTTAAAGTGTATAAGAGTTTTTAGCTTAATACATCCACCACCATATTCCCTTAACCAAGATGGTAGCTAATCGTGCAATCATAGTCTTTGATCAACTTCATCTATTTTTGTTGCCTTAGGTTTAGTTCTCTTTAGGTAGGTAAGTATTTTAGGCTTTTATGATCTTTTTAGATGTAGCACCTTTCACCATATACATAGTGCCTCCATATTTTCAAGGTGAAGACAATGGCTTCTAATTCTGGATCATGAGTTAGATAATTCCTCTTATGCAATTTTAGTTGTCTGAATGTATATGCTACCACTTTACCATCTTGGATAAACATGCATTCGAGCATATTATTTGAGGTATCAACATAGATAAAAAAGTCCTTCCTAAAATCTAGTTGTGTAAGTATTAGAGCTTCTATTAACATAGCTTTTAACTTGTCAAAACTTTCTTGGCATTTTTTATCCTATACAAACTTCATGTCTTTCCTCAATAGAAATGTCATAAAGGAAGCAATCATTGAAAATCCCTTAACAAATCACCTATAGTATCTAGCTAATCATAACAAGCTTTTGATTTTTGTCACATTTCTTAAGGGTTTCCACTCCAACACAACTTTAATTTTACTGGGGTCCACTCTAATCCCATCAGCTAACATAATGTGCCTTAGAAATACTACATCATTTACCTAGAATTCACACTTGCTTAACTTAGCATATAGTTGCTTTTCTCATAGCATCTTTAACATTAGCCTAAGATATTGCCCATGTTCTTTTCTAGTTTTAGAATACACTAAGATGTTATCAATAAACACTATCACAAACTAGTCCACTACGGTCATAATATCCAATTCATTAGGTCCATAAATGCTATAGGGGCATTAGTTAACCCCAAATGGCATCACAAGAAATTCATAGTATCTATACTTGGTGTGAAAAGCTATTTTTGGAATGTCAGATTCCTTTATCCAATGTTGGTCATACCCAGATCTCAAGTCAATATTTGAAAAAACATTAGACACTTTTAGCTATTCAAATAGATCATTAACGTTAGGTAGTGGGTACTTATTCTTGATAGTCACCTTATTGAGTTATCAATAGTTTATGAACAACCTCGATGAACCATCTTTCTTCTTTACAAACAACACTTGTGCTCCTAACACTAGGTTTGATAAACTTTGTATCCAATAGCTTTTGCAACTATAATTTCAATTCTTTTAGCTTTACAAGTGCCATTCTATATGGGGCTATTGAGATTAGTGTTATGCCTAGGCATATCTCAATAGCAAACTCTATGTCATGTTTAGGTGGCAACCCTAGTAATTCATAAGGGAAAATATTAGGGAATTCTACTACTAATGGTATTTCGTTGACATAAAGTCATATTTATTTAGTGTCAATTACGTGTGCCAAATAGGCTTGACAACCTTTTTGGATCAATTTTTTTTATATTACTATTGAGAGACATTGGATAGGAAGTTTGTTCTCTAACCCACTACCATGATTTCCTCTCTATTTGTAGTCTAGAGAGTAAGTCTCTTCATTTATAATTTACTATAGCATTGTGCCTAGATAACTAGTCTATTCTTGGTATGACACCGAATTCATTAAAGGGTAGTCTAATTATATTAATGTGAAAGATGTGTTCCTAGACAATTATAGGACAATCCCTGTATACTTTGTTCACTATCGCATGTTGCCCTATGGGTTTATTATCCATAGTTTTAATATCTAAAGGTGTGTTACTATAGAGCAAACAGAGAAGCATGTGGACCCTAGGTCAACTAGTGCCAAAATAGATGAATCAAAGAAGTAGAAAATACCAAAAACACATTTAAAGAGTTTGTCTCCTTTTGAGCTCAGATAAAATACTGACAAGCTTGTGCTCTAGCCTCAAGTGTCTGACTAGCCTTTGATTGAGGCCTCTAATTGGTCCTTACTTTATCTCCCTTACTTTCCTTTTAGCTCTAGCTAGTATGGGTGATGAAGTTTAGAGCCTATTAGAATCTTCAACATCTGGTCTTAACATGTGGTCTTTTTGTATAGTGACCTTTGGAGCCAAATGTATAACAAGCTCTTGGGATCGACCTCTAACGAATACCTCTATTCCTTTTTCCAACTAGTATTACACTCTTAGCTATAAAAACTTGAATGCTTATGGCCAGCCTTTACTATTGGCAGGGCTTGAATTGCTCTGCTAGGCCCGTTCCTTGAGCTGTGGCTAACCTCTATGATGTTGGGGCACTAGGGCCTCACTTTTACTTCTTACTAGTTTTTGGTGCTGAGCTAGCTTGGCCTGCTGTAAAAGACCTCTTCTTCTAAAAGTTTCCTCGCTTCTTTTAATATGTCCTCAATAGTGTTGGCTATAGCTACAAGTATAGAGAACTCATAGATCTTATTCACTACCACTTATAGTTAAATATCTATGTCGAGCCTCTATTCAAACCTCTTACATCTCTCCTCCTCTATGGGCATGTTGTTTTCTGCATATCTACTGAGTCTGGTAAACTCTTTCTCATATTCTAACACTATTTTACTCCTTTATTTTAAGTTTAAGAACTATTGTCTCTTTTTCTCCAAGTAGCCCTCTTTGATATATCTTTTTTTTGACTCCTAGAGAAAGAATTCCAAAGTTATATCTACTATAGCTTTCCTTTCTGCAACTATTTTCTACCAACAAAATCATTCTTCTTACAGTAAGGATGTGGCACAAATCAAGCTTTCTTCAGGTGTGCAACTTAATTGCTATGATATTTATTTTATTCTCTTCAGCCAATATTCTATTATAGCTGAGTAATCTCCATTACTACCTAAGAAATCAACTACCTCCTCTTTCTTTACACATTCTATATAAGTTTTCTAAAGGGCTTGTGGCATAGGTGGTTACTCTAGTGCTAGTGGTGAAGGAAGGGTAATAGCTATAGCAACCTATCTGAATACCTCAACCATATGTTATATTAAGGCTAGTTATACTTGTGTCGACTGCGTAGGTGCAAGCTATACAACATCACTGGGTACATGTGCTTTTAAGCTCGTTGCTCCTAGACTATGGGAAGAGCATGGCTTTCTACCTCCTCAGCACTAGCATATGGTCTTTAATATATGTATATATGAACCCCATGGCACTCATATGCAACCTAGGAATGCTTAAATGAGGCTTTGATACCACCTAATATGACACCCCTTACATAACTCGATAGCCGAATCCGAATAAAAGATGGCACATTGTAACACCTCCTACTTAAACTGTTGCCAACCCAAATAAAAGATGACACATTAACCAACGTTACCTAATTGTACCATTATCTTTTTAAAAACTTATTATGTGTGTCTACACCATGAGCATACTAGGCCTATGTGTCATGTAAACCAATTTTATGGATGTAAACACATAGGATATCACTATTTCATTTGAATGGAAATCCGAAAGAATAACAGCTACTCAGTGGCATATCCCAAAATAACCTATAGAAATAACACTTTAATAATATTCCTAAACTCAAACACAGCCGACTAGGTCCTTTAACCCTCTAACATCATCAAGTAGCACACAGTGACATCAATCACATTACAGTCATAACACATATCATAGTCTCAATATCACACTGCATCTGGCACACATCACTTATTAATTACATGCTACTAGTATCTGTTGATTTAGTTTATGTGAATAGTATACTTTTATAAACTATACATTTACATGATTACACTAGACATATAGCCTATTTATACACATATGAGTGCTAACTAACATTATTTACATCACATAAAAGTTATACAAAACTATACCAAGATGACAGGTTGTGCACACCACACTGCTATCTTGAGGCATAATTAAAGCTGGATCTATCTATGACTTATGCATCAGAAAACACGATGTGCTAATGATAAAGATTAGTGTTGTATTCAATAAAATATGCTTGCATGCACATGCACCCATGCCAACCATACATTTCAAGCAAAGCATTACATCATGTAACATTCACCTAATTTACATTACCTATTGTGTTACCCATTTAGCCATTTTAGGTTATTATGTTACCATAGTTTATTAGTGCTCATTTTATGTCACTTACATATCCTAATTCACCACTCATGTTTATTTCCATTTTTACTTGCCACTATTAGGTCTCATATTCATGAACTAATTTACTTATCAAGTTAGTGCCAAGATTATTACCCAGTTTACTTAACTCTTTTAAACTATGTTTATTAATCTATTCATTTAATCTTTATATCACATTTACATCATTTATGTTTTCTAGCCCATATTTGGAAGACACATATCAAAGTACTAGATATTAGGATCATGCTGTACAGTGGCCCACATTTTGGACCTTATGACTATTGCACCAGAACATCTCACTAATGTAATGTGTAGTGGTCCTATTGAACCTCTCGATGGTTGTACCCACTTAAGATTATATGCAATAGTTTTATTAGACCTTCTGGCGACTACACCCATATTATACAATTAATTTCAGTAATATTGCCAACATATATTAGTGTCCTCCTAAACCTCCCAGCACTATAACTACTGAAGAACACATGCATCAGTTCTATTAGACCTCCCAATGGCTGCACCTACATTATATAATCAAATATGATAAAGTATCAATATCGATAACACAGAAGTGTCCTAGCAACTACTATGTCCTAGGTTGACTAGTTTACCTATCTAGCAAGTTGTCTAGCATATATGGCCTACTCACATTTCATTACTCATGGTTGACGTATTTTATAACAATGTTATTATGCTAGGTTCCAATCACACTCATGTTATTCATCTCGTAATAACATTTATTTAGTGCACATTTATTAGTGATCACCATATATTATCATTACAACTAACTGTTGCACATTATTTTGCTCTAATACCTCATTCACTGCCCATATTACCAAGCATCATGCTTAATTTACATGTCCATTAATAACATTACCTACATTACTAATTACAATTACAAACATTACCAATTACCATTACCAAATTAAATGTCACACACAATATGCACTACACATGCCACCATGCATATACATACACTTCAGATGTAACATTGGCATCATTCTATATAGTTATCAATGTACATTCACATTACATGTGATACTCATTCATTCTAGTTCATTATACTTTAATTTCCTTCTCATACATAATAATTTCACTAATTCAATCTATGTCCTTAAATTCCATACAACATGCACATTCTTCCATATTCCATATTTAACTCATTTTCATTCCATTTTTCATTTAGATTAGTCCACTAACATCCATTAAATCCTAATATACCACTAAAGTCAATTTAGGGTTATTCTAATCCCTAAAATCATGAAAACACAAAATAACACCTATTAAGGAATTTTCACAATCCACACTTCCAAGCATATATTTTATCAAATACACTTATTGAGATGTTATTCAACATCTCAAATGTGATTCCATAGCTTTTCCTTGCCTCTGCTCTTATCCTCCTCCAAGTTCTTTAAATTCCATAATACATTATAAATTAGAAAAATTCATAGAAAAATATATACAACCCCAATTTCAAAAATTAAAGCAAAACTATGATCTAGAATGCCTCAGTTACTTAGAAAAATGCCTGAGGTTAAATTAACCCTAAAACTTTAACTCTCTCTTTTTGCCCTCAAATGACTTTATTGTGCAAAATTAAGCCCAAAAGTAAATCAAGTTTAGTGTAAAAAGTGTGTGGTTTGGTAAAGGGATAAGAGAGAAATAAAGAAACAAATGGATGAGAGAGAAATAGCCATTGATGGCATTGACTAAGGGAGGATGTAGGGGAAGATAAGGTTGATTTAATCTTGTACATGCACACACACACACATTCAACTATTTATATTATAATGGTGGATGGCCACGATCATGCCATATGGCAATAGTATAACCCCTGTTAATCTTATTTACATTTTAAGCTTCAAAATGTAGTTTAATCTTAAAGGCCTCCAAATATATTTCATTTAATGCTAAAAATTATTGGAATCCTTAATTAAAGGACCTCTAAAATCTTAAGCCCAAATTCCAATCAGAACTAGGTTAACTATTCACTTACATATTTAAGAAATTCCTATTAAATATCAATCAATGTCAGAAAATTTTGATTCCACCACCAATAAATTATTTAGAATTTTTGACCTTTAGGTTATGCTATTTCTAGGTCAGTCTAAGCACATCCTGACCATTTTTTAACTTGATGTATACTTAGATCACTAGTCACTATATATTAGTGTGAAAATTTTTATTGGTTTAATGGCTAGTTTAAATATCCTCATTTTCAACATTATTTTTCCAATCAAAGTTTAATGACTAGTACTCCCCTTTGGCCACCTCAATGTGACTTGGTTACTTGGGAAATACTATTCATGCTTTATAAAGTACAATTCACGAAACCAAAATTCTCAGGCATTCCATAAGATGTCACATGTACATTTAGATTATTGTTTCTTAGTTTTAACCATTGCATTCTTTATTTTATTACTTGATCTTGTATACCATTTAAAATCCCCTTAATTATTCCTTTATATTTAATTCATATAAAGATGCACATATCATGTATTAACAATATTATTAATAATCAAGATTCTATCAGTGCAATTGTCCTTCACATAATTAGTTCCGTATACACTCAATATATAGTTACTATTCATATACGTACCATTGTATATAATGACTACTTATTAATATTGTAGGAAAACTTCAGTAGGTAAGTAATGCTCATGGTGGACTTTTCTTGCCTACAAGTCTCATTAGTGTATTGTTGTCATTGCTAGGACTTGATTCACTGCTTTACCCTATACAACTTATATCCTACATATCAATAAAAGCCAATGCATTGACCAAGGTTATGTAGTGGTGTATTTTGATATTATGGAACGTGTAATCTTTATTACTATACATTTGGCATCTAAAATTCTTAGTATAATTCCTTTATCATTTATACAACTTCATTATCTATCTTTGTTATATCCATAAAGATTATTCATTAGACTATTATCATTCTTGTAATTTAGTACATTATGATTAAAATTGTATTATCGATCTCAGTCATTAATTTAAACTCAATTTAACTATTTTCATTACTCTTTACTCCTCTATTTCATAGGATTTCTCAACATATGTTTAGGTTTTGATATTCTTTTTAGATTTTTAAGTATAAATTACTTAGTAATTCTACTTTTTATGACCTATTATTTTATTTTTCAAATTATATATCTTATAATAATTGACATCTATCATTTTTAATCTAATTTCAGTTCTACCATAAAATTGTGCATAATAAAATTCCTATATTCCTATATTTCTTTCCTTTAGTTATAGACTTACATCTTTTTTATTATTTTTATACTAATTTAGATTGCCTACATTTTCTTTTTCTTTAGTTCGTAAATGTATATATATATTTATTGATGTTTGATTATTCATGTTAGTTCTTAGTATGTTTTTAATAATGTACATGTCCTATATTTAATCCAATTAAACATAATCTTTGTGTCAAGTTATAATTATATATGTTATTAATTAACCTATCATATTCAGTTCTTTTCAAAATACTTTTCATTATGTTCAACTTATGTTCTATAATGTCAATAATAGTATCTCAATTATTTTTGGATTTTGTTATCTCATTATTGTAACCCATTTTTGATAGACAATATCTCAATATTGGATAATGGGATCTCAACCCTATAGGTTAAGTCATGTGTTTAGTGGTCCTTATTTTGGACCTCAATAAATATTGCACTCGCATGAGTAAATGTGTAGTGGTCTTTGTGGATGTTAATGGCTGCTGCACCAATATGAAAGTGTGCAAGTGGCCGTTATAGACCTCAATGGTAGCTACACTCACATGAAAGAAGATAGTGGCCCGCACGGACCTCATTGGTGGCTGTTCTTATATGAAAGTATATCAATAATGTACAGATATGTAGTGACCCTCATAAACCTCAATGGTGGTTTCACCTATATGAAAGTGATAGCAAAGTGTCCTAATAGCTACTATAACTCCCTAGTTAACCTATCCAGTTTTGGTTTTCTAACTTATGTAGGCTTTCATCCATTCTTATTACATTTCTCTTTCAAATCATTTTCTTTTCATGTTATTAAACATTGACAAAAGTTGAACTATTTTTTTATTGAGTCTTAGCATCACCTTTCAGTTATATAATCTTATTACTAAAAAACTTTCATGGCTTATGATCATAGCATATCCACTTGTAATCATCATAAACATATCCACATCCAAGTTCATATCTTATTCATTTTATTTGTAGAACGTATGCCACATTTTCATTTAGTTATTTAGTTTCCATAATAAGAGTTTTCATTATTTTTATGCCTGTTTATAACACTTCTATGTTAATCTTTCTTTTAACATAAATTTCATTGGTTCATGGTATTCGAATATTTATTTTAGGCAATTAATATTTATATATTCCATCATTATAACTATTATGATTTAAGAACTGAAGCTTGTAAAAAGTGTATAATTTTACATTTTATTTAATTAACTCATTTTACTAATCTTGTTTTAAATCTTGTTAATTAGTCCCATATATTCTATCTTAACTTAAATTTCTAAATACCACTTGTTCTATTCTTTTTGTTTTCCTTCCTTTGATTTTATTATTAGTAATATTATTATGGTTATATTTGTTTCTTGTTCATTTACTTGTATAAATATACTTTATACTTTTCTTTATTCCAAATAATTAATTTCTTTTATTTAAATATACTTAAGTACTTATATACTTATCTATGTATATTTATATCTTATCCTATTTATCATATATTAGTTAAATTACATAATTAATTTCATATGTTCCATTTTCACTCTAATCTTTTTATATATAATTTATTAATCTATATTATTCTTTTACATTAAATCCTTATCCATTTGTATACAAACAATTGTCACATGTTTTTCATTTATACTCCTACAATTAAATTATTTTATGTAAATATACTTATTTTATTGCACATATGTATATTTTTATATTTATTGTAATGCCCTAAAAATCCCAACTTATGAATAGTACTTCCTAAGATGAATAGTGTTTCCTGAGAATTGGGTCATGCTAATCCTACTAAATAGAAGTATTAATCATAATATAATTAAGGGTAAAATTTAAAGTAAAAATGAGATCATTGGAAGGGTTAAACATAAAGGAAATAAAGATAAGGGACTAATGGGATATAGAGATGAAAGTTTGGTGAGCATTTGGGTAAAGAGAGAAAAAAGTTAGATTTCTTTATTTAAGACAATTTAACTCTTTAGACAAGTATGCATAGTGCCAATTCCTTTTCTTCTTTATCCACCAACAGACACCATTATTATTTCTCCCTAAGCCTTTTTCCCTTCCTTTCCCCCTTTAATACAACACAAATATCCCTTATCCAATCCCTTAATCAACCCCTCAATTATCCCTAAAACTAGATGGAAATAAGAAAACATAGAAATAATGGTGGAATTATAGGATTTTACATTTGGGTGAATAGTGACCAACTTCAATTCAGGTAAGATTTTTTTAAACCTGATATTTTTTCTATGTTCCTCGAGTGCCCTAGAGTTATTATATGTTATCAGTTTTGAATTTTCATAATTATAAGATTTATTATGGATTTTAACGAAATGAATCTATAACCCGTAGTTAAGAAAATTGACAAATTGTCAGATAAAGGGAAAGCAAAGGCATAGGCATTCCTCAAGAGTGTATTATGATTCTCTTAATGTGTTTAATCAAGTAAAATTATGCTAACTCAATAATATGCCTTAATTTATATGATATGCCTATATAAGGAATTATTAGTTAAAAACTCAATAAAGTGTAATTAATGACTTAAAATGTGTTAAATGATGAATGATATGTAGGATGATGCTTTTAAGATGCTTGAATTATATATGAAATGATAAGGAAGTCATATTATCCTTATGGAGTAAATATGTGCATTTTGATGTAAATGGATAATTATATGGAAAATGCCTAATCAAAGGTACTAATAGACTTAATTATGTTAAATGATAACTCAAAAGATTATTGATGTAATTGAATTGTTAAATATTTGTATAAATGTATACCATGCTTGATGTATGTAATGTATATACATTATATAATTATGTACAAAAAAGAGTAAGTGATGGATTATGTATATCTATCCTCAAAAAATATCTGGTATGAGATGTCAAAACTACATAAAGTAAGTTATGAGTTTTAAAATGATCAAATGTATTGATGGTGCATGTATGGCTAGTTAGGTTATTGAGGCATGCATGGGAGTGTATGTCTTGAAAATAAGTGATAGGCATGTTAATTGCTTATATTGGCATACGTGAATGAGTTGAGTTGAGATGAGATATTTA
>CANXYI012152853.1:0-10987 GCA_948208565.1 Hura crepitans | reverse complement strand
AGTGTAAGTTAGGCTTATCCTTTACTATATAAGAGTGCTTTAGTATACATATTAGGTAATCATACTAAGAATAACTTTTGTATCAAAAGTGATTTTCTTGCAAAAAGTCTTCTAATTTGAGGCTATGTATAATCCCACCTGCCTTAACCTACGCATCACATTGAAATGACACGCTAAGCAATTACTTAGTGGTGTATTCTAATTAACTTATGTTTACACACGTTCACATACATTTACATAGAAGCATATCAAATATATAAATATTTGCAGTGATAAAACATGTAAATGTATCTGTTGTGTGAGTGCATGATTTCATGTGATATATTACACATCATATGTGTTGTGAATACCAAATGCATCAATTGTGCAAAATCATAATGGATAATGTATTACATTCATTTTCAAAATCATGCTGATGTAGCAAACAAGTCATAGTATTTTATAAATATAATCTCATATTCAATCAATGTTGTATCATCATATTTGTTCCCATACCTAAAAGACAACTTAATAATGGATAGTGTGATCTTAATCAGAATGATCATATACATAGTTGTGCAGTGGCCCATATTTTAGACCCTATAACGGCTGCACTCGCCTAAAATAGGTATCGAGGTACCCTAGTAGCTGCTATATATCCCTAGTTGACTAGTCAACCAATCCAATCTATGTTGTCTAATCGTATAGGACACTATCTTATGTTGCCATGTTCTCATTTATAACCATTTACATTGCCACATTTTGACTATGATACTCAAATATCATCAAGTTAATCAAATGCACATAACTAGCAATTAGTTCAATTCACATTACGTGCCACATTGGCATTCATAGAATCAATCATATAAGATACCAACCAATGTTCACATCATACTCATTTTTATCACACAGACATTCATGTTTTATGTCATGTTTAGCACATACCTTATTACTCGTTATTAAATGACGATGGATATTTCAAGTCTTAATGCAACAAGTCACCGAAATCAATAGCAATTTAAAGCAAATTTGCTTCATTTCCGACCAAACATAATATCAATTAATTAGTTCCATAAAATGCACCTTATAGCATAATGCATATACACACACAAAGACACTTTTTATATTGATATCTTTATGTAATGCACAAATTAATCCGAATACACTTACAACCTTTGCCAAATATACCGAGAATCATCACTCACTGCTTCTCCTTCCCTTTCTCCTTCTCTTTATTTGAATAAATAATATTCAAAAATCCGTATAAAATTAACCGTAAACCAACTTTTATACTATTACTACTGGTCCTTGAGGCACACAATAAAAAAATAAAAACTCGAAAGAACTCACCGGAAAGCAACCTTGGTCACTATTCACCCCAACCTTGAAACAAGAAATCTCCACAGTTTTTCTTGAAATTCATGCCAAAAATCAAGGTTATGGGACTGCATAGGCATGATTTACGGTAAAAAAGGGAAATAAGGGCTTAAATTGAAGAAAAATGAAAAAATAGTGGGGGAGAGCTCCTAAAAACATCAACCATGGAGGAGAATGGAGTGAGGAAGATAATGAAACAAAATGACAAAATTGCCTTTTGTACTTATTAGAAAATATTTTTTATTCCCTTTTTTCTTTCAAAAATTCATAAAAATTTATCCGTGAACCTAAAAATTCTTGAATTTTACCAAAAAATCACAAATACTATATTTTGCAAGCCTCTAAAATTTTAGCTCAAAATTCCAAGAAAATTGATAAAAATAATAATTTTTAATATATGCAATTTTTGAAAAAATACTTACCAATCTCAAAAAAATTTCGATTCCAGTTCCATTGGACTAGTTAGAATTTTGGAGTATTAGATTATACCATTTTTAGGTCAGTTTGAGCAAAAATAAAATATTTTATAGTTCAACTTTCACTACGAACATTCATAAGGCACTAGTGTGAAAACTTTAACCTCTCTTTTAACCATCTTAACAACTTCATTTTCGCTTGAAACTTCACTCTTAATTTTTTTATAATTAATACTTCCATTTGGTAGTGCCAATATTGCCTAGATCTCTGAATTACTGAACACTCCTATGAAAGTACAATTCATAAATTAGGGGTTTTTGAGGCATTTCATTTTCTTCTCCTCTTAAAAGAAATTGTCTTCAAAATTACCTAATATGAACAACTATGGAAACTATTTTGCCATTTGATCCTCTATTTTTCCATGTAGCTTCCTCGATGCCATGATGTCTTTACAAGACTTGTATAAGAGGCACCGACTTACTCCGTAACTCTTTTACTTCTCTACCCAAAATCTTTACTAGCTCTTCTTCATATGACAGATATGGTTGTATCTCCATTTCCTCTTATGATAGCACATTTATCAGATCTAATCTGTATCTCCTAAGCATAGATACGGGGAACACATCATGTATATGCTTAAGCTCAAGAGGCAATGCTAGTTTGTAAGCCACTAGTCCCACTTACTTAGTAATTTCATATGAGCTAATAAACCATAAACTCAGCTTTCCCTTCTTGCCAAATCTCAAAACCTTTTTCCATAGAGATACCTTGTCTCCCACATCATATTGAATATCCTTCCTTTTAAGATCTGCATATGACTTCTATTGATCTGATGCTGCTTTCAACCTATCTTTGATTATTCTCACTTTCTCTTCTACATCTCTAATCAAATCTTACCCCATAAGCTTATGCTCGCTCAACTCACTCCAACTCAAAGGAGTCCTACATCTTCTTCCTTACAAGGCTTCATAAGGAGCTATACCTAAGCTCACTTGATGACTGTTATTGTAAGCGAACTTAGCTAAGGAAAGATAGCATTCCCAACTTCCCCTAAACTCAATAGCACAACTTCTTAACATGTCTTCGAGCATTTGGATGACTCTTTTTGACTGACCATTTGACTACGAATGAAATGTTGTGCTAAAACTAAGTCAAGTACCTAAGGGTCTCAATCAAAAATAATAGATGATGGCACACCATGTAGTTGAACAATCTCATCGATATATAGCTCCACAAGCTTCTCTAAAGAAAAATCCATCTTGACTGGTATAAAATGTGCTAACTCTGTCAATTTGTCAACCACTACCTAGATGGAATCACATTTACTTCTTGTCATTAGTGGTCCAACTATAAAATCCATAGTGACTCGATCACATTTCCACTCTGGTATTTCTATAAGGTTAAAGCAACTTAGATGCAACCTGGTGCTCTGCCTTAACTTGCTGACAAGTAAGGCATCTGGCTATATACTCAGCTATATCTCTCTTCATACCAAGCTACCAATAAGCTATTTTTAAATCTTGATACATCTTAGTACTACCAAGATGCATCGCATATGGGATATTATACACTTCTTACAGAATTTGCTATCTCAAATCTCCTATATCTGGCACACAAATCATGATAGAATAAATAGCCATTATCATTAATCTCAAACTCAGAGGACTTCCCCTCTTAAATCGCATTCATAATACTCACAAATTTATGATCATCCTTCTAAGCCTCTTTCACATGTTGCAACGAACTAGGCTTCACTTGCAATTTTGCTAGTAAGCCTCTATCATCTAACATCTGCAATCTAACATTTATAAGTTTTAAAGCTGATATAAACTTTTTATTGAGAGCATCTATTACCACATTGGCTTTCTCTAGATGATAGTTAATAAGACAATCATATTCCTTTGTTAATTTTATCCATCTCCTTTGTTTGAGGTTCAAATCTTTTTGTGTGGGAAGATACTTTAGACTCTTATGGTCTATGTAAACATATCATTTCTCTCCGTCGAGATAATGCCTCCAAATCTTCAGAGCAAACACCACTACTGCAAGCTTCATATCATTTATTGAATAATTCTTCTCATATGGTTTCAACTGTCTGGATACATAGGCAAAAACCTTGTCTTCTTGCATAAGCACACATCCTAAACTATTTAGTGAAGCATCACTATAGATAATAAAATCTTTCCTTGATTCTGGTTGTACTAGAATTAGAACTTCTATCAATATCCTCTTAAACTTTTTAAAGCTTTCTTGACACTTTTCATCCTAATCAAATTTAACATTCTTTCTTAAAAGACATGTCATAAAGGCAACAATCAATTAAAACCCCTTGACAAACCTCCTATAGTAGCCAGCTAAACCTAAGAAACTCCTAATCTCTGTGGTGTTTTTGGGCAGTTTCCACTCAATTACAGCCTCAACATTACTAGGATCCACTCTTATGCCACCTACTGTAATAATGTGTCTTAGAAAATACACCTCATCTAGCTAAAATTCACACTTACTAAGCTTTGCATAAAGCTTCTCATCTCTCAATTTCTATAGAACAATCCTCAAACTTTGATACTATTGGTATTTGGCTTATTTCTAGCTTTATCTTGCTAGTATCAATCACGTGAGCCAAATAAGCTTGACAACCTTTCCTTATCAATCTCCTTGCTATCATTGTTGATATCACATTAGACATGTTGTTTAATCTCTCCCCAACCACTGTAACTTCTGACTTATCACTAACTATAAGTGTGATCTGCCTTCTTTCTGTAGTTCATTATTACATGATGCTTAAGTAACTAGTCCAAGCCCAAAAGCAGTTCAAACTCATTAAAAAGTAACTCAATAAGATCAACTACAAACTTAAATCCTTGTACCGATAAAGGACAATCCTTATAAATTTTATTGACTATCACATATTACCCTATTAGATTACTAACTCTAATATCAATATCAAGCATATCTAACCCTAGCCCTCTATCTTGTGCCCATGTAGTGCATATATATAAGTGTGTAGAATTTGGGTCAATTAAAGCTAAAGCAGGCAAACCAAAGAGTCAAAATATACCTCCTATGACATCTAGTGTGTCCATATCATCTCAAGCCCCAATCACATACTATTAAGCTGGTGCTTTATCCTCTGCCTTGTCTTTCTGACTACTTATAGCTTTATCTCCTGCATCTTTCTAGTCTCTATTTTGAGATGAATTTATAAGCTTGGTAGGATAATCCCGAACAAAGTGACCTTTTAAGCTACAACCTTAGCATACACCTGGCATTGTAGTCTAGCACTTACCCTGATGTCTCTTACCACAATGCTCACACTATGGCATTGCTGGAAATCTAGCTATAGATCTGGGAGTCCCTAACATCTGTGTCTACTGTCTAAGTCATGCTCGACCCCTGACCTAACTTTTTAGTCTAATCTTACCTCTAACTCTATTGAGGTATAGTCTTATCACTTTTAAGTTTCTTATATGCTACAAGTGTAGAGCTACCTTATCCCTAACCAAAGGTCCTCTTTTTTTAATAATTATCTCTCTTCTCTCTCAACTTCTGAACCATCTCTACAGAATGACATACTGCAACCAAAGCTAAAAAATCCCTAATCTTTATAGGGAGGATTTACTATATAACATACAGATTCAGTCCTATCTCGAACCTTTTACACCAATCTTCCTCAATAGTCACCACTGCCTTAGCATATCTATTAGGTCTTGCAAACTCTTTCTCATACTTAGATATAGACCTCTATCCCTGTCTTAGATCTATGAACTTTTGCCTCTTCAGGTTAAGATAATGTTCAATGATGTATTTCTTCTTGAATTCCTTGAGAAAGAAATCCCAAGTTAAATTTGATATAGTTGTGTGCTTTGTGATGGTCTCCCACTAATTCAAAGCCTTATTAGCAAATAATGCTATGGCACAAATTACATACTCCTCCTGGGTACAACCCAACTGCTGTACAATTTTCATAGTTTGATCTATCCAATACTCTGCTCTAATTAACCCGTCCTTTAACTCTCCCTTAAAGAACTGGGCTCTATTCTTTAGTAACCTTTCCAAATAGGTCTTATGAAAAACCCTCAATTCTTGCTATACTAGTGGTGTAAGATGTACTGTAGCAACAACGATAGTAGTAATTGCCGTAGTCAAATCCAACATCTTTATTAAACATGGAGACTGACAATGAGATCTCTGAGCTGTATGACTAGAATCACTCCTCATAACAGACTCAGCCTTAGTGGCCTTTGGTCCAACTATAGTTAGAGCATGGCTCTCGACCTCTTCCTCATCAATCGGTGTAGACTAACTCATCTCAAATTTATAGGTAAGGGAAACTGATTCTAAGCCTCAATAAGTACGATTACATTATGTATACTTTCGAATCCTAAGCAATTTTATATAACCCATATATGTATATGAAGGAATGCCTAAATCAAAGCTCTTATACTACTAAATGTGACACCCTATACTTAATTTGATCGCCAAACCCTAATAAAGGATACATAAAAAATCAAAATCTAATCTCATATACATGCTTAATGAAATAAATCTTACTTTTGAAAACATGTATTACATTCAATAGTTGTCAAAAATAAGGAAAATCAAAAATCTTTTTCATTGGTTCACTATTTGGATCTTGTGTTGAAAATTTCAGCCGCATAACGGTTGTCCGTATAAAAATCCCAAATAGAAACCTATCAAATAAAGCACTTTTAAAACAAATTAACTTAAAAAGACATCTTCTGGGTCCATCTAATCCTCGAACACAACTCATCAGCCACAAGCATTAAAATATTAACTATAGAATTATAAAATTTATGTATACATCACACATATTCTCAAATACTAATTAAAGCTGTTTATACAGACGTGTTTAAAAGATATGTATAATGTAGGTTAGGCCCATCCCTTACTATATAAGAGTGCTTCAGTGCACATATTAGGTAATCATACTAAGAATAACTTTTGTATCAAAAGTGATCTTCTTGCAAAAAGTCTTTTGATTTGAGGCTATGTACAATCCTGCCTACCTTAACCTACATATCTCATTAAAATGACTCGCTAAGCAATTGTTTAGTGGTGTATTCAAATTAACTTATGTTTACACATGTTTATATGCATTTACATACAAGCATATTAAATATATATATTCGCAGTGATAAAACATATAAGTGTATCTACTTTGTGAGTGCATGATTTCAGGTGTATATATTACATATCATATGTGTTGTGAATACCAAATGCATCAACTGTGCAAAATCATAATGGACAGTGTATTACATTCATTTTCAAAATCATGCTAATGTAGTAAACAAGTCACAATATTTAAAAATATAATCTCATATTCAATCAATGGTGTGTCATCATATTTATTCCCATACCTAAAAGACAACAACTCAGTACTGGATAGTGCAATCTTGATTAGAACGATCATATACATAGTTGTGCAATGGCCTATATTTTAGACCCTACGATAGTTGCACCCGTCTAATTGCTCAAAAGCCATATGTAAGTGTTCACAAGCCAAATAATTGTGCAGTGGCCTTATAGACCCTAAGATAGCTACACCCACCTGATTACTCGAAGGTCAAATGTAATTGCCTACAGGCTAAATGGTTGTGCAGTGGCTTCATAGACCCTATGATGGCTACACTTGCCTAATATAGGCACCGAGGTGCCCTAGTAGCTACAATATATCCCTAGTTGACTGGTTAACCAATCCAATCTATATTGTCTAATCGTATGGGACACTATCTTATATTGCCATATTCTCATTTATAACCATTTATATTGCAACATTTTGGCTATGATACTCAAATATCGTCAAGTTAATCAAATGCACATAACTGATAATTAGGTCAATTCATATTACGTGCCACATTGGCATTCATCAAATCAATCATACAAGATACCAACCAATGTTCATATCACACTCATTTTTATCACACAGATGTTTATGCTTTATGTTATGTTTAACACAAGCCTTATTACTCGTTATTAAATGACAATGGATATTTCAAGTCCTATTGCAACAAGTCACCAAAATCAATAGCAATGTAAAGTAAATATGCATCATTTATTACCAAACATAATATCAATTAATCAATTCCACAAAATGCACCTCATAGCATAATACAAATACACACACAAACACACTTTTTATATTGACATCTTCATGTAACGCACAAATTAATCCGAATACACTTACAATGGTTACTGAATATACCAAGAATTGCCACTCATTGCTTCTCTTTCCTTTTCTCCTTCTCGTTATCTAAACACATAATACACATAATATTCAAAAATTCATATAAAATCAACCATAAACTGACTTTTATATTTTTACTACCTGTCTTTGAGGCACACTATAAAAAATTAAAAACTAAAAAAAACTCACAGAAGCAACCTTAGTCACTATTTACCCCAACCTTGAAAGAAGAAATCTCCATGGTTTTTCTTCAAATTCATGCCAAAATCAAGGTTACAGGACTGCATAGGCACGATTTACTACAAAAAAGGCCTTAAATTGAAGAAAAAGTGGGGGAGAGCTCTTAAAAATGTCAACCATAGAGAAGAATGGAGTGAGGAAGATGATAAAACAAAATGACAAAATTGCCTTTATAATTATTAAAAATATATATTTTTATTCCCTTTTTCCTTCAAAACTTCATAGAAATTAATCCGTGAGCTTGAAAATTCTTAAATTTTACCAAAAAATTATAAATACCATATTTTACTAGCCTCTAAAATTTTAAAAATTCCAAAAAAAAAAATCAATAAAAATCACAATTTTTAATCTTACACAATTTTTGAAAAAATATTTTTCAATCTCAAAAAATTATGATTCCAGTTCCATTAGACTAGTTAGAATTTTTGAGTTTCAAATTATACCTTTTTCAGTCAGTTTTAGTGGAAATAAAATATTTTATGGTTAAACTTTCACTACAGCACATTCATGAGGCTACATGAAAACTTTAACCTCTCTTTTAACCCTCTTAATGACTTCATTTTTACTCAAAACTTCACCCTTAATTTTTTTATAATTAACACTTCTATATGGCAATGCCAATATTTGTCAAATCTCTAGATTATCGAACACTCCTATGAAAGTATTATTCATAAATTAGGGGTTTTCGAGGCATTACATGTATGATATGTGAGAATGCACATTTAGGGTTTTTAATTTTGGTTTGGTTGAATGGCCTTAAGTATTCTTTTAACATTTTGGATAGTTTATGAATCACATAAGCAACACATGTGGATAAATGAGACAAGCATATATGCAATATATGTGTGATTTTTTATTATGTGAGTAATTATGATAAATGTGTAATATATGTATAAATGACGTGATCATATAATGAATAATAATTGATAAGCTTATACTTTTAGACAACCTAGGTTGGATAGGTTGATCGATTAACTAGGGAATATAGAGCAACTGCTAGGTGCCTTTGGGTGCAATTATCTTGGGCACCTTCAGGTGAAATTATCTTAGGTGCCTACGGGTACATTTATCTTAGGTGACTTTGGGTACAATTATCTTGGGTGCCTTCGAGTACAATTATCTTGGGCCTTCAGGCATTATGGCATCCCATTATCCAGTTTGGTTGTTGTCCTATAAGTATGGGCATGTAAATTTAATTAAAAATCTATAAAGGCTAAATTTTACTTTTATAAACAATTAAACTCTTTTCTCTAATTTTGCTATGCTAGTTACTTTGGATTCACCACTAAGCCAAACCTTAGCGCATCGTGTTTATTTTTGTGATACATAGGTTTTAGAGTTAAAGCCTCAGTACCACAAGAGATTAAGAAGCTAGCTTATTTTTGGGGTATTTTGATTTTTTTTTTGTATAATGTTGGTGGTGTAATTATTAGATAGCACTCTTGTGTATGATGAGGGATTAAGCCTAATCTATATTATGAAGTAATGATTTGTAAAACTTATTGAACCAACTTTTCACTTCATTTTTTTAAAAAGCTTTTATTAGATTACATGCTTTGAGTTATGTTGCAGAATGTTGCCTTGTGTTGTGTTACTTTGTGATAAGTTATAAAGGGTCAAATGGACCTATGACTTGTTAGAATGATATGGAAATGCTTGTTTTGATAGGTCACTATTTGGGATAGTGTCCTGGTATAACTGTTATGCTGCCAAATTTTCAACATAGGGACCCTAATGGTATACCTAAAAATGGTTTTTGATAATTCATGTTTTCATCACACTAAACATACAAATTATGTTTTTAATATGTAGAAAAGTTTTAAATTCTTTTATGGGTTTTCATATAGTATAGTTTGGATATCGATTGTGTGTCACATCTTATTTAGGTCCTGTGTACAGAACGAGTAAGGAGTGTCACACACTCTATCCATATGAAAAACAAGTAATGTTCCTCATCAATTTAACAACTTGAATATGCCATTGTCAACAATATTCGAAGAGTTAAGGAGTAAAAACTTGATCCACCCATTGACAATCAAGCCTCGAACCACCAACTTTAAGCCTCACTATTGCCACAACCAATTTTGTAGTTATCACTAAAAAACTAGCCACCTCACCAATAACTGTAAGACCTTCCACTAAGCTATTTAGAACCTTTTGGACATTGGGGTGATACACAGCCTTGAAAATTGCCTATCATAAGATCTAGCAACTACGCCCTAATTTTTTGAAGGACAAGGGTCTCATTTCCTAGCTTTTAGGTTGCCTCTTTAAAGGCTTGATGATATTTAACTATGAGATTTCTTCAATCAAGGATATGGAAGAATTTAGTAAGGATAGGGTAGAGAGACCTTTTTATTGTTAGATTCTTGCTTTGTCTCAAAGAAATTATTTCAAGTTTAAGAAAACATCTATTTGGTTTACTTTCTCATAGGTATTGTTCTTCATTTTTACATTCATTACATAGCATGATACCCATAAAGTGAGTTAAGAGATAAAAAAAAAGAAAAGAATAAAAAAAAGGAAAATAAAGAAGAAGAAAAAGAAAAAGAAGAAAGATATAAGATGAAATATCAACTTGATATACATACATCATTCTTTAAGAACTGGGGCGAACTTCTAAGTATTTCTTAGTAAGGCATGATATGTATCCCTGAAAGTGAGGAGAGAATTAAAAAAAAAAAAAGAAAGAGAATGGGGGTGACCAAGTCCATTCAAATCACTTGCTTTTTTTTTGAAAGGTTGAAAATACAAATCTCCCTTATCTTT
>CANXYI012152782.1:0-11219 GCA_948208565.1 Hura crepitans | reverse complement strand
AAGAGGAAATGGAAATATTGTTGACAGAAACTGAATGGGAAAAGGAAAGCTTTTATAAGGGACCAATTACCCTATTGCCCTTAAGGTTAGGGAAATGCAAGCCTTTAACAAAAGGGCAATTTAGTCTTAAAAAAAACTGAGTAATTTTCATTTCGTAGTCCAAAAATTAAGATAACTCTAAAAAAAATCCTGAAATATATGCATTCATTTAAAAATCATTATTAAAGAAAAATCATTATATAGATTAGGAGATTTTATAGAATTAATGATTAATACATGAGTGATGCATATATGTGCATTATGAAAGCACTTAATGAAATAAAAACTAATGTAATTTAAAGTCAAAGCATATAATTGAACACAAATCAAGTTTTCTTTAAAAAGCTCAACAAAAAATAAAGATTGAAGAATTAACTTTCTTTACTAAAAATCAAATTCTAATATTAGATTGTATAAATCATAAATTATGATAAACAGTAAATAGTTAATGAATGCATAAAGAAGTAGTGTTAAGTATTAAAAATAAATAATATTAGATATTTAGTAATAGGGTCTATAAAGATCGTTGATGGTAAGCTACAATAAATGATTTTGTCGATAATCGCTTAATTCATTAACAAATTAAATTAATAATAGATATATGATAATGGAATATCAAGTTATGCAAAATAATTAAATAGGTAATTCAACATAAGAAAATTGAGATATTAGTTAATTTTACATGTCCAATTTTGACATATATAGATGTTACGATAAGAAATAAATTTGTTATTGCAAGTAGGTTTAAAATCCTTAGTTTAATAAGCATATTAGAGAAGATATTATACAAGAAAAAAATAATTAAGAAATAATCTAAAAGTAATAATATCAAATATAGGATATATTTCAAAATTTTCTTTCTTGAGGTAATTAAATTCTAAAAATAAGGGATATGGAGATTTTGAGAAATATTCCCAACATTATTATAGGAATGATAGAAATTAAATTGGAGCAAAAATAGCTAGATAAAAATTCAATATACCACTTCCTAATAGGAATCCAATAGTGAATAAAAATAATATAAGAGTATTACTAATAAATAAATAAACATTTAATTTCATAACGGGAAATAAAAATCCTTAAATATTTTAAATTTTAGGATAGATTGTGTGAATTAGAAATTATAAAAGATCTTTACAATAATTAGTGGGATAAAAATGAAAGAGAGGAAATAATACCAAGAATGCAATGTTTTTTTTTATCAAATAGTAATATCTGACGTAATTGGTAAGAAATTTAATTCAATGATAAGTTATATTATAAAAAAAATAATAATAGAAAACATAATTAACATACTCCTTCATTCTATTCGTTATAGCATATAAATTAAAAAAAGATTCTAATCATCGAATCTCAATCAATCGACACAAAGAAAATAAAATATAATTCACAATTAGGCTGATTAACCATACATAGATTCTTTTGAAACATCATAAAAGGGAAATATAATAAGAAAAGTCCAATACTTGTAAATTTTGTGCTAAAAATAAAACCCTTAAAAAATAGGGTATAAGGTGCTTAATACCTTCCATATATCTGAACAACCAAGAACCTAGAGGCTAGATTAAGATTTCTAGGTGACCAACCACACCTCAAATGGTTGGTGGCAACTCTCACTCCCATCCTACCAGCCTCATCACGATGATCCCCACCTAGTAATTGAAGAGGCATCAGTAGATCAGGTCGCGACACCATTTAGGTTCAAAATATGGACCACTACATAAGATAATCCTGATATCTATAGGTTATGTTCTCATATAAATATGGGCAGAGTAAAATAATTTTAAACATGTAATTGTTGGAAATATAATAATATTATTAATTTCTAGTGGCATGAATAAAATATGCAGTGAGCATAATGTTAATTATAATGTGATGGGTCAATTAATGAGACTGCAAGGATCATAAAATGGGTGGTCCATTTATGTGTGATGTGCCAGATGAATAAATTATATTAAATATTGCTTCAATTTTATTTAATTAGGTATATTTGATTTTAAATTAATGTGCATATATACCTATATTATATAAAATATTGGGAAGTAATATTTAAAGCTTATATCGGTGATTAATATTGTTATGCATTATTAGAATAAAATATGCCTATAAGATTATATGCAATAATTATTTCGATTACATCACTAAGCAATACGCTTAGCACATCATTTTGTTTGTGATGCATAGGTAAGAAGAATAATTGAGACTTGCCTCGGAATATCTATATAAGTAAAGAAAAGGCTTTGATTTTAGTAAATCTCAAAGATGTATCGGATTTATGTAATGTATAGACTTTAAGAAGTTGCACTCTTAGGTCAGTTATGTATAATTTTGGGCTTAAGCCAAAGTATGCATTTAATCATAGTTTTTGTATATGGGTTTGTAATTATAAATCTAAATACGCTTTTAAATTAAGTGATGTATGCTTGATGTCTCTTCCTGAGGTTGAGACTATGTCATTGAATTTGATGTATTAGGGTGATTAGATAGATCACAAAGTAGTAGAGATGGATGATAATGATTATAAAAGTGTGTTTACAAGTTTAAAAATTTTTGGATAATGCCCGGTGCAGCCGTTATGCTGTCAAAATTTTGGCACGAGGATTCCAAAATTTTGACCTGTAAATTGAATTTAAGAAGTTTTTAACAAGTCTAAATTCATTTTAAAAGACTATAATTTTTGACATTAATTATACATGATTTAATGTTTAAGTAAATAAGACTTATATTGTGAGTTTGGATAACATAATATGTTTTCCACACCTTATTTATGTCAGGCAACCGGACTAGGTAAGGGGTGTCACACACCTAATCATCTAATTCATCGACTACCTCATTTCCTTTGTGAGCCATAGAAGTTTGGCCTTTTTCTTTTTGAGCATGCATGCTGGATATGGCATTGGTGAGTGTTGTCATCATCCTTCTTTCCATATCTCTAATGGCTTCTATTAACATTAATTTGGTGACAAATTCATCTCCTGACATGGTTCCTCTCTTAGGTGGGATTAGTGTTTGATCATCTATTTTGCAAAGGCACTTGTGTGACACCTCCTACTGGATTTCTGAATAAACCCAATAAGCGGTGCACTTCCTGCTAGGTCACCCATCCTAGTATTTCCTTACAGTTTATTCATTTAACTTTTACCGAATCTTTATTATTTGTTCTAGCTTAACTCCAAAACTCGATCTGTCTTTTTCTAGATTCAACTTAAGGTCACATAAGTCTAATCATACCACAAATAGACATTTACAGGCTTCTTAGATTTTTACTTACATCTAGCAGTATAATAGCTGTCTAGATGACTAACTGCAATATTTAACACCTGTAACACTTTTATAAAATATTCTACATCTCCTGGACCCATCTAGTCCCTTAAATATACACCTAGCATCATCATTTTATCAGTCAGCAACATAGGCCTCAAGCCACAATCAAACAATCACAGATGTAGAGCCTCAGGCTCACATACCATAAACACTATATGAATAAAAGCATACATTCAAAGCACATGCCATATTATATCTATAACCCTTCTATATGGTACTTGTTCCCCACCTATGTACATAAGTGCAAAACTATAAACTAGATATATAATAACCTTTTAACTTATCCTTTGAACTTACTTACATGTATTACGAGGCTATCCACTGATAAAGAGCACCTACACACCGAAATAGGTATGCTGAGCATATAATACTCAGTGGTGAACTCAAGCATTTAATTCATGTCATATAAGTTATCATGTATTTATACAGTAATAATATCCATTTATTCAATTAGGTTATTATGCTAATAATTAACAATACATTTATCAAAATAACCATACTACCTTTATTTACCTTGATTAATTACTCATTTCGATAATGCTTCAAGATTCCATATCTTATTTATGTTCTCTATTATCAATGATAATATTAAGTCAAGTGATTAAACCACTAATTAAACATTTTTACCAAATGACCAAAATACCCTTATACTAGTATATGCCAATTGATCACTTATTTATTCATTTAGATGCAAGTAGCTATTAATTGAAGCCACTCCTAGTGATAATATCCCATAACATGACCATCAGGCTATTAAAGTTCATGTGAGGAAAAATTTACCAAAATACCCTTTTCACCTATACATAATAGATTACCATGCAGTTAATCATTTAAAAACATGCAATTCTTGAATTTAAACCATTTCCAATAATAACAATCAAGGAATTGAGTTATTAGACCAATAATTAGTATACATGCAAAAATTACCAAATCACCCCTGATGTTATATAGTGGCTCTCATTCAGATAGTAATGTCAAAACATGCATTTTATTATTTTTCAACATCACTATTATTTCATTTATTATTTATTCAGTTTAATTTAACTAGATTGGCTAGGTAGACAATATTGACATACATTAGACCTATAGGGAAATAAAATACTATAAAGCAATCTACATTTTAGACCCTGATCACTACATTGGCGTGATCAAGTCATAGCACCAAAGGTGTAAATAACAAGATATGGTCTATCTAACAGACTAGTATAGTGGCCCTCTTGGACCTTAGCCATTGTATTAACCCTATTTAAAGATTAAAGATGTCATAGACTGGTCTATTTAACCAACTATTGTAGTAGCCCTCTAGGACCTATGCCGCTACACTGGCAAAAATCAAGTGAAAGGGTTTGAAGATTAAGGACGTCACAAACTGGTATACCTAGCAGACTTGTTTGTTTAATTGACTAGTGTAGTGGCCCTATAGGACCTATGCTATTACATCAGCAAAAATGAGGGGAATGGCATCAAGTGTGCAAAGGCATATGAGTGTCTATCTAATGGACTAGTACAGTGGCCTAAAATGGACCTATATCGCTATATCAGCCCTGCCTAAAAATTAAACAATGTAATAACTGCTAAAATCCCTAAGTTGACTAGTCAACCCATCTAGTGGGTGTCTAACTAATAGGCCATGTAAATCAATTTATGTTCATTCCTTCACAAATTAACTTCTTATAATATTTAAGAGTGACAAACCATCAGTTATGAATTTTATTTTATAGTTCAATTTTAGCCTAATCTAGTATGGCCATAATTAGGCTGTATCGGGTAAATTCCCAATATTATTTTCAAGTATTGTAATTGCTAATAATGAAGGTATATTATGCTCGATTTTATTCCATAACTATTTCTCATATAATTGCCATTTATTATCCAATGGTATTTTTTTGTTTAGGTGATGGTCAAACTAGATAGTTATAAGTCATTTCGTCAAGTTTCAATAGCCAATTGTAGGTTCATTTCTTAATATTTTTAAGTGTAGTTTTCATTATTATTTTTATAGTGTTCATAAGCCTTAAGCCATACAATCACTAGGCCAATTCTAAGGCCAAAGCATAGGCATTACAGCCATAATACTTAATAAAAAAACATAGCCCTTAATGGCATATTTTTAGGTCCGATTATTACATTCTCATTTAAGGCTACCTTTTATGCTATTTTAATCAAGTTCATATCCAAAAATCATTCATTCATTCAAGGTCCTTTCTTATACATTTATGCATACCTTGATTTCACCATGTTGATGTCTAAATATTACCAAGCAACTTGTGTCATCTCATGTCTACTATCTCAAGATTTAAGGTACTTATTCATTTATCAATAAGTTATCAATGTTTGCTTAGTATCTACATCCATATAGCTCTCGAGTGACATGTGCATCTTAATCATGCATTTTCTTTACATTTATTACACATTCAAACCTTTATACATGGCCTCAACACATACATATACAAACCAAGTCATTTTCATGCCAATTTATAGGGCTTATTCATAGCTTAGGTCTCGACCAAGTTAGGATTTCCATACATTTATACACTACTTAATCCCAACACATGCCATAACATTATTTCATACCTCATTGACCTCATATACATGTTAATCATACCTTAAGTACTAATACACATTCTTATATCACATGCTAAGCTAAATAATTTGACACATACATTAGCCAAAGCTCTCGGGTACACTCAGTTTCCCTACCTACCCTACCATTTCCAAGCCATATACAAGCAATTCCATTACTATTCAACTCCCTAAGTGTCTTGGCTAGCAAGCATAACCTATCATCACCAAGCTAAACCCTTCATTTAAATAAGTCCTTATTTTTTCCATCATTAATTAACCATTCTTTTAAGAATTCTATTCAAGTTTAAGGACACCATCATGCAAGCACTAGGTTAAACAATTCTAAAGCCAATTCTAGCCTACTTAAGGATCAAAAGACATGAAAGAAATATTAGAATCCACTTACTTGCCAAGGAGGACACTTGAAACTTTCAATTTCACAAGCTATCTAGCCCTCCATGGTGACTTCTCCACCCTTCTTCAAGACTTTCTTTGCCTCAATTCACCTTAAAAAACTTTGCACACTCACTCTTAGTCTTTAGAGATCACAAATATCCAATTCCAACTAAGAATCACCATGAAAACAAAAGGAAAAGCAAAGAAACTGACCTTTGAAAGCTTATAGGATAGCTTGTGTCCAAGGAATTTCAATGAATTTTCATTAATTAATAGAGTCTCCTTTTCTAGTCTTATTTCTTCCCTTAGATCCCTAACAAACTAAATTGAATTTCAAAAGTGAGAGGTTATAAAAATGGCTAAAAGAAGAAGATAAAAAGGGCCTTTTCCTTCATAGGTGGCATCGATTTTTGGAAGCAAAGGGAAGAAATTTTCCTTCTTTGTTTTAGTGGAATTGTCCAGCTATCAAACCATTTTGCCACAAGTTATAGCCCTTACACAACAACCCAAACCATCCCAAAACAACTTGGTTTATAGCAAAACTTTAGAAATTCACCAAAATTCACATGGACCTTAAAAAATTACACCATTTATTTTAAAATTAATATTTTAATCCCCTCTACATGTCATAAATTTTTGAGACCAAATTCCATTGATAGGATAGTTTTCAAAATGTCTCGATTTGCATGCTAACATAAAAAATTATGAGAATTTGGAAACATCCTCATAATTCAAAAATTCATTCACAAATGGACTTAGTGTTACACCCCCTACTGGATTCTCAAAGAATCCCAATAAGCGGTGCACTTCCTACCAAGTCACCTATCCTTAGGTTTCTCCCCTAGTCATTCATTTAACTTTTACTTATTCTGTACTATTCAATTCTATCTGACTCTAAATTCCTTCTTGTCTATTCTTACAGTTTATTTAGGTTCATTGCAATAGGTTCATGTCATTACAGGGTGATTTTAACATAGTTAAATATTTCTTAAAAATCTAGCAACATAATAGCTGCTCGAGTCGCTACCCCAAAATTTTTCAACCTATAAAACACATTTATAACCAATTCTCACATCTCCTAAACCCTTTTGGTCCCCTAGATATCAACCTATCATCATCATTTATCAAATAGCAACATAGGCCTCAGGCCATAATCAAGAAAACACATAAAGCCTTAGGCTTATAAAACATCAACATACGCCATACATTCATAAAAAGGAGGAATAATTGATTAATTACAACATAGTCTATATATATATATATAATTACATCCTGTGTTCCTTATATACATCTTACCCATTTCCCCACTTAAGTAAATAGAGTGCAAAAGCTATACAAATGTACATTCTTTACCTTCTTAAAAATGATCTTTGAACTCTAATGCACTCTTTACGAGGTTACATCTTTGTTCTGTTACTTGCGCAGCAAAACAAGTATGTTAAGTAAATAATACTCAATGGTGATTTCAAGCATTTAAAACATGTCCAATAGTTTATCTATGCATAATACTCATAGTCTTGTCTTGTTCTAATTTCCATGTACAACTTAGATTACTAACATGCCAAATTAACATTTTACCCCTAAGTGTTTTTGTTCATAAATTATCCAGTTAATCACTTTAACTTATGTAAATTATGGTTTTAGGATCATTATTAATCATTACATGCATAATCTTTACAACTTAAGCCATTAAGCATTGCTAGTGGTAAATTACTAAAATACCCTTATATTATATTTTGAAGCCACATGTAAATTATATTAATCTTGGTTAATTATTTTAGCTAGCCCATCTTAAGAGACAACACTGATAGACACTAGATCTAGAGGGAAATAAACTAGTGTAGTGGTCTACATTCTAGACTTACACTTCTACACCGGCTTAATGAAGTTCTGGCACCCAAGGTGTAAATAATGTGGTAGGGTCTGCCCAGTAGACTGGTTTATCCAACAAACTAGTATAATGGCCCTTTGGGACCTTTGCCACTATATTGACATTATTTTAAACATTAGTGATAAGGTGGTTGTGTTTGCCCAGTGGATTGGTCTATCTAACAAACTAGTGTAGTAACCCTCCGAGACTTATGACACTCTAATGACGAAAATATCAATACTGGCATCAGGTGGCAAGGATAGAAAGATGTCTATCTAACAGACTAGTATAGTGGCCCCAATAATGACCTACGCTACTATACCAGCCTTGTCTAAAAAATAGATAGTGTAATAGCTGCTAAAAATCCCTAAGTTGATCGATCAACCTATTTAGTGAGTGTTTATCTGATGGGCCATCTAACCTTAATTTGTGTCCATTTCTTTGCTAATTAAATTTTTATAATATTATCAAGTCAAAAATAGATAGTTATAATTTTTATGGCACCATTGAAATTTAGCCTGGTCTTGTATGGCCATAAAAACGTTGTACCGGGTAAATTCTCATAAGTATTTTTAAAGGGTGTAATTGCCAATAATTATGATAGATTATGCTGAACTTTATTTCATAAGTATTTCATAGTTTTATGCCATTTACTATCTAGTGGTTTTATTGGTTTAGGTAATGGTCATTTTAGGATAGTTATAGGTTATTTTGGAAAGTTTTCACAAAGCTTTCTAGGTTAAGTTCACCGTACTTTTTAGTGCTGTTCTCAATATTTATTTCATACATTTATAGGCTTAAAGCCAATAATACTTAGGCCACTTAAAAGGTCAAAAATGTAGGCACACATGCCATTACAAATAATCACCCCCATCATAGCCATTTTAAGGCACATAACTTAAGCACATTGTTCATATACAAACTATAGCCCTTAAAGGCAAATACAAGCCACTTTTTATACATTATTTCTAGCTAAACTTAAGTTCATTACTCATGCCATTTCTTGCCTCTATGATATGCCATTTTAAGGTATACATTGACTAAGCTGATGTAAATATAATTTAAGCCACTAGAGCTCACATAAGTACATTATTTTAGGCATACTCATTACATACATGTTCCATCACTTTCATGCCTATTTATACTAATATAGCTCTCGAGTTTAACCCTTTTCTAGCCTTATTCATGTATTTCCATGCTTTTTACCATACATTCCACCTTATATATATAGTTTAACACAAACATAGGCATACATATATACTACCATGCCAATTTAGATACTTTCCCATGGCACATGCCTTAGCCACCACTAGGCTTCCATGCTACCATGCATCAACAAATCTTATTCCATGCCATATTATTAATTTATACATAGTAAATCTAATGTACACACACTATCAACCTCACACACTACTTAGGACCATAATAAGCAAACCATACACATTCATAACCATAAGACAAGCTCTCGGCCACTCCCTCACCTCATGCTTATCATGTATTTTTTTCATTATTTTAAAAGTAATTTCCATTACATACTAACACCAAAACCATCATAAGCATACATTAAACATCATAACACACATTAAGCACCATAAACATGTATTTATCTCATTGTACACCTCTCGACTACTAAGAGTTTATCATCAATATTACTCTTTTTCATTAAATAACCATACAATTCACATTCCATTATGCCATACACTACAATCCATCAATGGAAACACCTATCGAAGCCAGTTTGTGAACTTAAACCATTCTTAAACCCAAAGAATAGCTACTAAAATTGAAGGGCATAAAGTGACTGGTTGAATTCACTTACCTCACACTTCAAGAAAGGAGAAGTCCACACCTCAAGTGTCTAAATCAACCCTTCTAGCTTGCCATAATAGCCTTTTCTCCCTTCTTTCAAACTTTTTTTATTCTCAAATCACCAAAAAAATGATCAAACCATATGGTATTAGACCTTGGGCATCCTAAACAACCATTTCTAGCATAAAAAGAACTAAGGAAAACTAAAGAGGAAGCCATAGAACTCACCTTGCTCACTTGCTGGACAGCTTCTGTCTAAGAAACTTTAAAGATTTTTTCTTAATTCGTGGCTACTCCTTTTACTATAATTCTTCTTCCTCTAGCTCCTTAATACATCAAATTGAATTTAAGTGAGAAGAAATTCTAGAATTAGGCTAAAGAAGATGGTAAAAATAAGGTAGAAGTCTGGAGGTAGTGTCAATTCTAGTGGCAGCTAAGGGAAAGATTTTTTTGCTTTTGTTTAAGTGGAAAACTCCACTTAGAAACCATCTTTGACACTTGGTATGGCCCTAAGGCTAGCTGTCTTAGTGTGGGTAGGTCCCATACCCACCCGAGCCATCCCAAAACGGCTTAGTTTTTTGGCAAATTTTGAAAATTCATCAAAATTCACATAGACCTCAAAAAATTACACCATTTTTTTCAAATTCATATTTTAATCCCCTCTACATGCTCATAAATTTTTGTGACCAAATTCCATCGATAGGATAGTTTTTAGAATACTATAATTTGTGTGCCAACCTAAAAAATTGTGAGAATTAGCAAATAACCTTAAAATCCAAAAATTCTTTCATTAATAGAGTCAGTGGAATTTTTGAGCTTTAGGTCCAATATTTTTGGGTTCATCAAGGGACATCCTGAGTTATTCTTAGCTTGAAAAATTTTTAATAACCAAAGGGTAGCCCTCAGTTAGAAATGAATTATTCGTCCTACTAAATTTTAAAATTTTACCTATTTTATCAAATTAAAGCCCTTTAAAGTTTCATGACCAGTGTCACTGCCTCAATTTATGTGCAAGTGACATAGCACCTTGTGCACACTTCCCATACCTAGTGGCACTATTCACGGAGCCTCAAGATACAGGCATTACATTTTTCCCCTCTTAAGAAAATTTGATCCTCGAAATTACTTAGAGCAAATAAGTGAGGTTACTAGGCTTGTATCTACTCTTCTAGCTCTTAGGTAGCTTCTTTAGTATTATGGTATCTCTATAGTACCT
>CANXYI012152749.1:0-18761 GCA_948208565.1 Hura crepitans | reverse complement strand
CACTTGTTCTTGATGGTCACTTTCTTCAACTGTCTATAATCCACACACAATTGTAGTGAACCATGCATTTTCTTAACAAATAAAACTTGTGCTCCTCATGGTGACACATTTAATCTTATAAAGCCTTTATCAAACAATTTTTAAAGTTAAATCTTTAAAATTTTCAAATCTACTGGTGCCATCTAATATAAAGCTATTGATACCAGAGTAGTGCCAGGTAAAACCTCAATATTGAACTCAAGTTCTCATTTTAATGGCAATCTTAGAAACTCTTTAGGAAAAACATCTATGAATTTTGACACTATTGGGATAGTACTAGCATGAAGCTCATCTTTTTGGGTGTTAGAAACATGAGGCAAGAAAGCTTGACAACATTTTTTCATCATACGTATCATTGTCACAACTGATATGGCATTAGACAAAAAGTCCATTCTCTTACCTACAATTGTGATTTTAGACCCATCTTTAACTCTAAGAGTTATTCTCTTCAACATGTAATCTATAAACATTTGATACTTGGATAACCAATCAATACCCAATATCATGCCAAACTCATCAAAGGATAGGTTAATGAAGTCAGTTAAAAACTTATCCCTTTGAACCATCAAATGACACTCTTTGTAAACCTTATTTATAGTGACATCTTGACCTATAAGATTACTAATCATAATCTTTATGTTAAAAAACTCAGAATCTAACCCCTAATTTTATGCTCGTGCTATGCATATATATACTTATATAGACCCCGAATCTATCAAAGCCAAAGCAAGTGAGTCAAAGAGAAGAAAAGAACTTAATATGATGTCTGGTACATCAGCCTCCTCCTTAGCTCTGATGGCATACTACCTAGTAGGATCATTATGCTTAGCTCTGATCTATGTCTTGTCCCTTAAGCCCTATCATCTCTCTATCCTCGATCTCCCTTCTAAGCTCTAAAAGATGCTTATATAGATCCCTGTCCAGCATTAACTCTCTTCAGACAATCTCTATTGAAATGATCTAGTGACCTATAAGAAAAACATACTCATGGCTTTAGCTTCCCATACTCTCCTCTATGTCTCTTATGTTAAGTCTTACACTAAGGTATCTGGCAACTCTTAGCTCTCTGAAATGGTGTATTAATAGCTTGAGATTACTATCCTATCTTACCCTTATTACCCTGGACTAATTTCTAAGACTAGCCCTATTTCTATGCATACTGTCGTGCCCTAAATTGATTCCCTTTAAACTTCTTATTAGAACTCTAAAATGTACTAAAAGCTCCATAGCCAAAGGACTACTTCTTCTAATCGAATTCACTTTTTTCTTTCTAAACCCCTTTTATGGAGTGACAGATTGAAACTAGCTGTGTGAAATCCTTAATCATTATTAGAACTACCTATGATTTGATATCCATGTTTAGTCCCTTCTCAAACCTCTTGCACTTATCAACCTCTATGGAAATAGTCTCCTTAGAATACTAACTAAGCATGGAAAAATCCTTTTCTTATTCTCTAATGGACTTCTTCCCTTGCTTAAGATCCATTAATTATTGCCTTTTATCATCTAAATAGTCTTCAATAATGTACTTCTTATGGAACTCTAATAGGAAAAAGTCTCATGTAAGGTCCTTTTCTAAAATGTACTCTATCAAGTCTTCCCATCATTTTGGTGCCTCTTGGAATAATGATGTAGCGCTTAGGGTGCATCTCATCTATTTCACTATCCTTTTGCTATGGTCTAACTAGTACTTAGCTTTCCTAGACTTCACAATGCCTTCTCTAATGAAGTCCTTAGCTCCCTTTTTTTTTAACTCTCTAAAGGTAGGTCATGTAGAGAGCTAAGAGAACTTTTAGCTATAGTGTTGGTCGTTGAGCAATGGATGTAGTCTATCGTAAGAGCTATAGCATCTCTTATAGAAATAATAGTAGCACTAAAGCTATAAATGATACTTTTTTCAGTGCACTACTCGATATAGATGTAGCCTAATCTAATTCTTATCCTATGGATATGCAAGCTTGACTCTCAACTTCCTCACCCCAGTACAGTGTATAATCACTCATCTTATCTGTAGATAAGGGAAAAATTCATAAGCCTTGATATCATAAATTTTATAAAGTTTGAACTCAACCTAAAGCACCCATATTCTACATAGAAATGCATAAATTAGAGCTTTTATACCACTAAATATGACACCCTTTACCCAATTCGATTACCGACCGATCATCAAGCCTGAGTAAGGAGTGAATGCATTTTCATGTTATCTAAACTCTTATCATGATTTCACATTTAAAACATATTCTTAAGAAAACATTTATCATAAAAAATATGGGTTTACAAAATTTTTCAAAAACTAGTTACCATCTATATTTGGAAAAGTCTCATGTCAAAAATTTGGTAGCATAACAGTTGTATTGAGACACATTCTAGAATGTGAGTAGAAACCTACATAATAAAAAACACTTTTATAAACATTTTCTCAGCATTCTAAAATCCTATAATTCTTCTTAACACCCCAACCCATCAGCATCATGACATTACAAGGCATGCAATAGATATATCAACATGTAGTCATAAGAAATCAAAAATCAACATTACTTTAGTTAATAAACCTTTTAAAATTAAAAAAATTTACATTTTATCTAATTTAGGTCTCGTTCCCCATAATTACATCAATCTGAGTGCTACTAACTATATTCATAAAATTTAGCTACAAAAATATGCCAAAAAGTGCCAAAAAAATCTCACTTGGAAACTTGAGGATCTAAAGCTTGCTTCTCAAAATTTCACCTTACCTATGCATCATAAAAACAAACAATATGCTAAGCAATAGCTTAGTGGTATAATGAATATAACATGTATTAAAAAAATGCCAGTTAATATCATTCATTAATCTATGAAATACAAGCATCCCCATTATAAAATAATTTTAAATAATTAATCATGTTATACATAGCTGCAATAACAAGGCATAAAACATGCATATGCTACTTTATGTGAATTACACATCATGCACCTTTAATACATGTCATATATTAAATCCACATTTTCATTATTAATTAATACCCACTTGTTAAGCCTATACTCAAGAAACAATCACACTATAGACAATGGAGTATCAATCAACCACCTACGCCCTCAAAACCACATAGGCCCCACACACATCCAACCTAAAGGTTAGAAAAGCATAGACCATTAAGTCATTATGCATTAGAATCGAAGGTAAGGAAATTATATCATCAATATGCATTAGACCTAAAGGTTAAAAAATAAAAAGTAACCTGAAGGCTCACGCATCACAACTCGATGGGTACAAGGGTATTGGAGTACCCTTGCAGTAGTTATGTCTTCTAGCTGACTGAGTAACTAATCCAACTAGGCTTTTGAATTGCATGTGCTATTAGCCAATTATTCTTATTTCCACTATGTTAATACTACTTAATATTGCTTTTAATGATATTGATTTAGCCAACTAATGACTAAATAGGGAAAAATATAATTATAAAGTTATTAAAATTTTATGATGCGTAACAACACATAATGAATGCCATACAATAATCCTCTACATGTATAGGCTAATGAATGCATTATCTAGTCATGATTTCATATTAAAAGCATTAAGCATATTTATGACATTATAATTGCCATAACATAGGTGACAACTTATAAACTCATGCATACCATCATTGTATTCATAAATACTTCATTCACATGCCACTAAAGCTTTCATCTTTTTACATGCATGTTATACACATCATGATCATGTATTAAGCAAAATTATAAAGTAATATGGCATCTAAACTCATACCACATCATAAATGCATTGTATCATGCGTTTAAATGATAAAAGAATGCATATCCACATTATAACTCATTTATGCTTTACACACTCATAATATGATTTAAACACATTTCTATTAATCCATCATACATAATTCATTAATTATGTAAATTTATACCTTTTTTGTCATAACATGGTCATACATACATAAACTATTAATCAAACAATAGTCTATTTATATAGCATTCATATTATGACCTCTCATTTCCAAATATGAATGCATTACACTAATTAACTAACACACATTTATAATTCATTGTTTGCATGCATTGGATGCCATAACACACAAGCACACATGCACCTAGGCTATTTGGCTATTATGGTTTTTATCTCTCTTTGATACCCTTCATTTCTTCTTTTATCACTTTTCATGTTCAAAATATCAATTACATTTATTTATGGTCAATTATCATTCATAACTCACATTTTAGGACATATACACGCTTATGGGATCAACATGCACACAATAATAAGATACATAGCCTTTTTGGTCACAATACCTTCTTCCTTTTCATATTTCCATTTATCCTTCCAAATAATATTCTTCATGTCTACATAGAAATTTACAATAATTTATGAACACACTTTATATATATCACACATATAGGTTGCCAATATACATGCATATACATATATAACCCAACATATAATCACACAACCTTACATAGCCATATTAGTCACTATGCCTTCCAAGGCTTTAACATCTCATCCCATGTATTCATTATCATAATTTATGCCCACATAAGTATATAACATAATAAAAAATACACATTTTACATTTTATATGCATATGCACATTTACAAAGATATACAGGCAAGGTTATATTTCTATAATACCAACTTTCATCATTCTCATACGTATAACCTCATAATTAATTTCATCAATTAACACAATGAAATGTTAATCATGACATTAATTAATCATTAAATACACAAATAACATTTATGGCATAATATGGATTTAATAGAGTATAACAAAAATTATATAATTTATGTCAATTATGCACACTAAAAGAGTTGAAATGCAATCCTTAAGACTACTCACACCATGCCTTTACCTTTATCTCGAGTTTATCAACTTCCTCAACTACCTATTATAGATTCAATTTGTAAAAATTTGTAATAAATCATATAAGCAATAAAATAAGAACTAATAACATAAATTAACTCTTGGGCATTTCGGGAACCTAGGAAAATTGTCAAATTTAAGAAAAGCTTATTTAAAATATTTTGAGTTACTATACGTTAATGCAAAAAATCATGCCAGGTGCTTGATTTTTAATGTAAATCGATGTGGAATCTACTTCTCATAGTCATAAAGGCTCGAACCTAAGGCTTAAATGGAAGAAACTGATTTGAAATGCATCTTATAAAATAAATAATGGTTCCTCATCCCTTATAGTTGCCATCGATTGGCTTTAGTTCAAAGTAAGAAGATGACTTCTTCCTTTAGCTAAAGTTTGACCATTATATAGCCTTCCCTTTTATTAGTTTTCTTGCCTCATTTTTGACATCTGAGAAACCCATAATTGTCCATAATTCTAGACAAAAAAATGTCTAAAGATACATTATTAAAAATGTGAAAAATCGATTAAAAACACATTTATTAATATTACTATATTTTAGTAAAAATATTTCTAAAACTCCAAAAATTCTAATTCTAGTGCCAACAGGCTAATTAGATATTTTTAAGTATTAGGTTGTATTAGTCTTAGATTTTTATGAGCAACTTTTTGAATATTTTATGGTTTAGCTAAAACTAAGTTACTATTCATATGACATTACTTTAAAGCTTAACTGTTGTTTTTAACCACCTAAATAACCTAATTTTGACTTCAAATATCACCTAAAATTATGGTAAAATTAATACTTCCATTCAGTAGAATTAGTTCCTTAACGTCAATAAAATGCTATTCACATCCCGAGAAGTACTATTTATGGCACTCGAATTTTTTGAGCATTACATTTTGCATCCTTGTAAAGATTTCATGTTGGGTCTCTAATGAATTTGCTTCTTAGACAAGCATCCACATGTTAACTATAAGCATCACCATGCCTATAGCTTGTGAGAAAACCTACTTGACCTAATTAAAGGATATAACATATGCAAGTCTATATGTATTAATAATGCCTTATCTTGTTAACACTATGACTAGGGTTAGTTTTTATCTTATCACATTTGCCTATAATAGGAATATCTTGTCATGAACTCTTCATGATTTCCTTTGCACTATGATTTTAAACTAGGGACTTTATTACAAAGTTTAAGATAATTATCAAGTAATATTGACATAAGCTTAATGTAATAAAGTATGTCTATTACTAATAAATGTTTAATGTACATAAAATATCCCTATTACATATGTGCTCTAGGGCATATAACTAACAATCTCTAATTTGCATTAGAGCCAATCACCCATATTTTTAATACACATTGTTTACATAGTGATCAAACTCATTTGCTGATAGTGCCTTAGTGAAAGGATCATCAACATTATGATTTATTAGGACTTTTTTAATCTTTACTTCTTGTCTACCAACTATCTCATGAATTAAGTGGTACTGCTTGAGGTTATGCATAGATCATTGATGATATTATGGTTCTTTTGCTTATGCAATTGCTCAATTGTTCTTACAATACAATAGTATTAGTTCTATAATAGATAGTGCCACTACAAGTTTAGTAGTGAACTTCTTAATCCATATTGCTTCATTAGATACATCATAAGCTACAATGTATTTTTCTTTGATATTTAACTCTACAGTTACTTATTGTCTAAAACTCTTCCAACAAACTAAACCTTCTACAAATATGAACACATAACCTATTTGAGATTTGTAGTTATTTTTATTTGGCTAGAAATTTGCATTAATATACATGCTTACTCGTAAATCCATTTCTCTATATACGAAGAACACATCCTATGTCCTTCTTAAGTAGTTATGGATGTTCTTTACAGCCATCCAATGTTCCTCTCTATGATTGGATTAAAATCTAGTCATTAAATTCAGAGAAAATTAAACACCATGTCATATAAATAAATAGCATACATGATGGATCATATAGCTAATGCATATGGGATCTAACTCATGTGTTCTCCCTCTTTTTAAGTCTTAAGACACATTCACTTAGAAAGAATTTTCCCATGCGCCATAAGAATGATTCCTTTCTTAGGGAGATCTATGCTAAACCTCTTTAACGTATTCTCTATGTAAGTAGACTATGAAAGACCTATTAACCTTTTGGTTCTATCTCTTTAGATTTTTATCTCCAATATATAAGTTGCTTTACCATGGTCTTCCATGGAGAATTGTCTTCATAGCTATATCCTGATTAATTGAAGAATAGAGACATTATTTCCTTGTGAGCAACATGTCATCAACATATAGCATTAGAAAATGATTGCACTTCCACTAACCTTTTTGTATACATAAGGATTAACCATGTTTTTATGAGAAAGCAAACTAATTGATTGTCTCATTAAACCAGATACTCTAGCTCTAAGATGTTTGCTTCAATCCATAAATTGATTTTTGAAACATGCAAACTAAGCTACTATCACTAGGTGTTAATTCCTTTTATTGTGCCATGTACACTTCCTCAGACAAAATTTATATTCAAGAAAGCTATCTTCATATCCATTTGCAAATCTCATAATCATAATGAATGGTTATAGTAAGTGAAATTTGAATTGATTTACACATGGCTATCGATGAAAATCTTTTAGCAAAGTTAATTCCTTTCCACTAATAATAACCTTTTGCTATTAACCTTGCTTTTTAGGTAACCACATAACCATTCATGTTTGTTTTCTTTTTGAAGATCCAATTCCATCTAATTGGTTTTATCACTTCAGGTGGATTAACTTAAGTCCCCACTTGGTTTTCATGCATGTAAACCATTTTGAATTTCATAGAATTTAGCCATAATTCAAAATTTGAACTCTTCTTAACCTTCTTATATTTTATAAGGTCATTTTTTATCTACTATAGCCATAGGCTTGTTCTTATCTATGAGAAATCCATATCTCTAGGGAACAATATGAACTCTAGTAGTGTATCTAAGAACTTATCCTAAAATAGGTTCTTTTATAACTTTATCAGGATGAGTAATAGGTTTAGGGATCTATTAGCTGATCTACATTTTTTTGTTGTTTTTAACTTTATCAAGTTCAATTTTACTCCTACTATTGTATTTTAAGAGAAACTCCACTCTAATAAGACTGTATGTTTTAAAGCAAATAGATTCAATTGCAAAGGTTATAGAAATAGTATCTAGGAAACTCTTTTGGATACCCTGAAAACAAAGCATTTATTAGATTTAACATCTAACTTTTTAGACATTGTTCTTTTCACACAAGCAAGGCAATCCTATACATTCATATATGAAAGAATTAGTTTCTTGTTATACAACATCTCTTATAGTGTGACATCAACTAACTTAGATGGAACTCTTTATAATGCATAAATAATAGTTTTTAATGCTTAACCTCAAAATGACTTAAGGAGATTAGAAAAGCTTATCGTGGATTGAACTATGTCAAAAAAAGTTTAATTTCACCTTTTTGATTCGCCATTATGCTAACATTTATAAAGAGGAGTCTATTGAGATAATACCCCATTTTATCATAAATATCTCATAAATTATTGGCTATAGTATTCACCTTTTAATTCTAATTGAATGGTTTTAATACTCTTACTATGTTGTTTGTCAATTTCATTTCTTAATTCTTTGAAGTTTTTAAAGGCTTTAGACTTATACTACATCAAGTACACATACCTATATCATGAATGATCATCAATAAAGTTTACGAAGTAGAGATAACCAGCTTTTACATGTGTGGTCATTAAGCCATATAAATCTGAATGTATTATCTCTAAAATTCTACTTACACCTTCATGGTTACTAGTAAAGGGCAGTTTTGTCATTTTTCCCATTAAATGAGATTCACATGTTTCAAATGATTCATAATCAAATGAACCTAAGTGAGCCAATTTATGTAATTTAGTAATGTACTTTTTATTTGTATGGCCAAGTTGACAATGCCATAAGAAAGAAAGTTTGAATCTATCAATTCTTTGTCTCTTAGCATTTATGTTATAAATTTCTTTTCATTATCAAGAACATTGTAGATGCTCGACACCTTTTAGGCCTATGATGATAACAAAAGATAGGCTCGTAAGCAATAACCCAATTCCAAAAAGACATTCATCCACACATAAAAAAAAATCACTAGGTCCATACTAGCTTAACTAGACTCTATCAGGCCCAAGGCCCTTAGTCCACTCATACCAATCCAAGTTCATGTCTCCATGGACTAACTCAAACCTTGCCTAAGACTTGGCCTAAAGCCCACAGACTGGTAGGAGAGCATGCAACCTAGGTCCACATAAACTTATTGTCTATGTTTATATAGACTTGTCAACATATAGAGCTTTTAAATGTATGAGCTTCTTATTCAAAATATACTTCCTAGTTCTAGAAAGACTCTAATTCCTCACTAGATTGGAAAGCAACTTCCTAAACCTATAAATACATTTCTTGAGGAGAGGAAAGAGGGAGATGAATTAGAGGCAATCTTAAATAGCCAAACCATATAGGTTGAGAGTTTAGGAGAGAACTCTTATAAGGATTCATAATACTAGTCCTATCAACCCATACTTAAATTTAATTCTTCCAAAACCCTTCCTTTTGTTGCTTGAGAGCTCATTCATAAGGTAAGATCTAATGATTTCTATTGTACATATCATTATTGTTTTCTCGAACCTATGATCTCTAAAGATTGATCACAAGTGAGGTGATTCCATGTAATCCTCACCTTGATCATAAGAGTAGGATGTTATTTTAAGTCATTTTATTATGTACCATTAATTGTTTCTATGTTATAGCTATTTTGTTATTTTTGTCCTTATCGCATGGACTTATGTTGATGCATGACTATGTCTGCACGGACTTAAATTATCGATACATACATGATTTATCATATGTATGGACTTATTTTTGATAATAGTATTCTATTTACATTATGCATCATATTTTAATTTATTTTGTACACCATATTGACATGCTTGTATGATGTTATCATATCATATAATTATTCCATTCCATGATACATATCTTGTTGCCTTGCTGAAACTATTATCTTGTCTACACAGACTCCCTCTCATGAGGAACGCAGTCTATACGGATGATTTTGTTATGATATTGGGTGTTTTGCCATGAAGTTTATATAGATTCCCTCTCAAGAGGAATATAGTCTGCATGGATATTTATTTGTAATCCCTAATCCTTGTAATTAAATGTGTCAATTTATATGTTTTCTATAATAAATATGTAGCTTTCCAGTGATTATGCTTAGACATGTATCTTGATTTTACATAAATCATTTTATCTTCATTCTCTATAAGTCCTTATAAATCCCTATTTTGTATCATTAAAGTTTCCTTTGAGTTGTATACAAGCAACCTTTCTTACTAGAATAGAGGTTCGGATGGACATAATGACCCTTGCAAGCTGAAATTTGCACAGAAACACATTGGAGCAATTCTAGGGTCGCACAGACTTAGCAACGTACAGATGAGGCCAATTAAGTGTTGTGTATTATTTCCTTTGGTTTTGTACCTTTTACATCCTCTGCTCACTTTAGGTTGTAATAGGTAGTTTAATAACTCATTTTACATGCCTAAAGCCTAATATCACATTAAATGATTTTTTACCTAATTAATCGGTGTTTTCCTAACAAAATGGTTTTCATTTTTCTTAACAAAAGGAACATAAAAATGTATTTTAAAAGACCACTCTCTTAAAGATGGGAGTTGGGCAATTACTGTCAATTTCTATGGAATTAAATGTAATTGTCAGGTCAAATAACAACTAATGAACAACCCGATTTTTAGATTTGCAATAAACAAATTTTCTTGTAATAGTATTTAAATACTACAATTTACTCTTTTTAAGTTAAAAGGTGACATGAATGCTTTAAATTTTAATTCATGCTTACTTGATACAAGATTTATAAACATTACAATATAATGGAAGGCATATTATTAGGGTACAAATAAGATATGATTTTGAACCCTTTCTGGGCAAAATATCAGTAGTCCTAGTGTAGAGTCAAGTTATAACTCTAAACACTGACCGCTCCCATCCTTGGTAAAATATAATAAATCTATAGTGGCAACTCTATTGTGGACTGAGAATTTAAATCTAAATATGCCCAAATAATATGCCTTTTGATATTTTAATTTTTATCAGTCCCATTCATTACACCATATATAAATTATGTCCCTTTTACCTTCGATGGTGTTGTAAATAATGACTCAATTTTTCATTCAAGAGTAGACAATTGCTAGCATATCTATCACTCACAAGTCTCATGCCTTTGACTATATGAAATGGTGAACTAATCAATTGCTATTATCCTTAATTTGAAAGATCTATTAGGAGGCACCTTCGCTTATTAGAGCTATAAGCCTTTTTTACCAAGCCATGAACCCATATAGTCAAGATTAGCAACTTCCCCTAAGTTATCTGACCCTAAGTGATTATGAATGCAATATGATTGCTATGTCGGCCTATCACATTTAATCTTATTTGTAGTAGGGTCAAGCCTATTATGCCTTGCTAAATTCACATCAAATGAGAATTAAATGTTATAGGCCGTGACTATTGCATGTGCTTTGAATATGAGAAATCTATTAGGCCTAATAAAGCCCACATATGAACCTATGCATTCCCTTATGATACATAGGTAATACCACCTAGGAAAAGAACTTGTAAACCACATGTGTGGGATTAATAAGGTCGAAAGGCTTCTCGTATGGATTTGTCTTTGTTGCATGATCAATATAAATTTTATACATTTCATGTATCCTTTGCTCTTTGTATTGTGAATATCATACATGCATCATTCCTAATTTATTATTTTCATAGCCACCATTGGTCCTTCATTCACTACTTAGTGGAAGAGGTCATATAAGTGCATTAGTATTATCAGTAAAGCACTACCAATCTAACTTAAGAGAGGAACCATGTTTATTGATGAGTTTATTACTAGATTTATGCTAATAGAGGTAATGGGTAAGAGAGAGAAGAGAATGATGGTAGTAGTTACCAATTTTCGGTCCAGTATACAAAGTAAGAAAATGGTGGGACAAACTTTGGCCATTCATAAAGTCAATGAAGTACTAGGTAGAGCAGATGATCAACTCTAGAATAATGAGATTGCCTTAGTTGGCAAGTCTTATAATAGGGTTCCCATGCCTAAGATTGCTAAAAATGATTAGATTAAATTGCTGAGCGAGAAAAAGGAGGCTATAACTAGGTTGGTCAAAGAGGGCTAAGACATCAATCTTGATGACATCAGTCTAAGACCTAATTAGATTATACCTGATAAGTTTAAAATGCCTGATTTAAGCAAATTTAATGGTGCAACTAACCCTAAAACCATATAAAGCAATATGTTATTGCTATAAGGGCCACCAAGCTATTTACAGAGCAAATAGTAAGGTTGTTTAGCATGTCCCTAACTAGCTAGGCTTTGGACTGGTATGATTATCAAGAGAAGAGGATTAAGGTGGATTATAGTAAGTTAGCTCATGTATTTAGTAAATAATACTCCAATAATGCCAGTATTAAGATAACTTTGAAAGATTTGGAGTTGGTTAAATAGAAGCTCAATGAGAGCTTTTTTTATTAAATACCAAGGTTAAGGTATAAGATTATGAAGATGAGGAATAAACATAAAGACATTGACTATATCAAGATATTTATTAGGAATGCCAACAGCTATATGAACAGTGGGCTTATAGCTAAGGGTATCACAATATGGGAACAATTGAAGGACATTGCAATATATCTAGAAGCAACTTATAAAAGCAAAGGGTTTATAAGGTTAAGCAATCCAAACTACTCGAGTAACAATGCTAGGGGCATAACTAAGACAGTAGATGTAACGCTCGTGCATCAAGGCTCTATGAATATAGCCACTAGGTCTAGGAAGAGTGCTCAAGATGCTGGGTCACTTACACAAGAATCGAGGTGGCAGCACTAGCCATGAAAATTTGAGGGGCTTTAAACTAATGTAAAAGGTAAAATTTAAAAATTTAGTAGAACTAGTAATTCATTTTGGACTATAAGCTAGTGATCTGCGGGGTTAAACTAAGTCATGTTGGGAATGACCTAGGATGTGCCCAGACATACCTAAAAATATCATACCCTAAAGCTTAAAAATTTCACTGAGTCCATTGGTGAAAGAATTTTTGAATTATGACATCATTTGCAAATTCTCATAATTTTTTTAGTTTAGCACATAAATCGAGGTAGTTTGTAACCTATCCTATCGATGCAATTTAGCCATGAAAATTTACAAGCATGTAGAGGTGAATAAATGAGGAATTTTAAAACAAACAGTTTAATTTTTCTGTTATCCCTATGATTTTTAAAAATTTCATGAAGTTTTTGCCAAAATTAAGCCATTTTGGGATAGATCTAGTGGTCACGAGACCCACCTATGACACTTGGATAGCCAAAGGCCTATGAAAATTGTCACATTAACTTGACAAGTGGTGAAATCCACTTAAGCAAATGAAAAATTCCATTCTCCTTTCCACTACCTACTAACACCATTTCTAGCAAGAGGTGACATTTTTATCTTCTTCTTTGATACATTACAGAAACCCATCACCACTAAAAGTTCTTCTCATGTGTTAGGGACATGAGGGCAGAAGAATTATAGAGAAAGGACTACTGTAGTATTAATTAAAATTCTCAAAAGGTTTCATTGTTAGAAGTAGTCTAATAAGTGTTTATGGTAAGCTTTCATGGCTTTTTCTTAAGTTTTCTTAGTAGTTATTAGCTGTAAATGGTTGTTTGGGAAGCTTAAGGTCCAAGGGCATGTGTTTGAATGGTTTTTTAGAGAAACTAAATGAAAAATTAGCTTAAAGAGAAAAAGCAAATCTTCTATAGGAGAGGTAAGAGTTAGTGACCATTTCCTTCCCTTGAGATTTAAGGTAAATAAACCTTGTATTTACCTCATATCTCTTAAATTTTGAGGTGGGTTAGGGTCTTAAGTGTGCCTATATTAGGGTTTCTTGTTGTTCGAGAGAAGTATAAGGGTTAAGTATAAATATATAATGGCTAAACATAGTGGTTATATAATTATTAAGGTTTTGAGATTGATCGTTGATAATTGTTAACTTGAATGGGTTAATTGGCATGTGGTTAATGATGAGTGGATGAGGGGCCAAGAGGTGGTAAGTGAGTTATGGTGTATGTTGTTGATGCTTGATGTGATGATAATAGTTTTTGGTATTGGTAATATGGTGAATCATTTATGAATGAAAGGAAAAGTGTAAGATAGGCATGAGTTATAGGAAGGGCTGAGAGCTTCAGCATGAATATAGATGTGTTTATTTGTTTGATTATATGATAAGAAGTAATATGTACTACCTATGGTAAATATATATTGGTTATATGACATGTGAGTCATGGTAGAAATTAGATGTTAGCTTAAGAATGCATGTATTTGTGGTGAATTTAGTGAAATAATGCATGTACATATGTGTATGATGTATGGCCGAGGCATTTACAGATTATGTAATGGCATAACATGCATGGTATGAGGTAAATATATATATATATATACATATGCTAAAATGATAATATTTGAGATATATGTTTGATAACTTTTTGGAAAATGCATGTAATTGGCTATAAACCATGTATGGCCAAGAGGTATATGTGACATGAGGAGGCATGGTAAGTATGGCATGTGGTGGTGTATGATGTATATGCTTGACATGATATTATGTACATATGATATATGGCATAAAATTGGCATGGAGCATGTGAAATTATGGATGGAAAGATGGCATGTTACATGGTACACTTGTTATGAAAAATTTAACTAAGAATTGGCATGTGAAATGGCTTGAAAATGAACTTGAATATTTTTCTAAATTGAGGCATAAATTGGGACTAAAGGGGAAGGTAGAAGTGGTTTGAAATATGCTTAGATTTTGTGGCTAAAAAGGGCTATTATGATGTGATAATAATAAGTAACATGTAGGCCAATTATTTTTCCTTTTAAGTGGCCTAATTTATATTGCCTTTAAGCCTATAAACAATGTGAAATTATTGGTGAAAACAACACCTAAAAAGGATATGAATTGGCGTTTAAAATGACAATCACAAGTTAAAGAAATAACCTATAACTGTCAAGAATTGACCATTACCTAAACCAAAAATACACTTAGATAGTAAATGGCAGTTACATGAAAATAATTATACAATAAAATTAAGCATAGTATATCTTAAATATTTACAACCACAGGACTTGAGAGTAATATTGGAAATTTGCTCGATACACCCTAATTATAGCTATATTAGACCAAACAAAAATTGAATTGTAAAATAAATTTAATAACTAACTATTTTTCACTTAACAATATTATAAAAAGACAATTAGTAAAGGAATAAAATATAAATTGAGATTGTGGCCTATTAGTTAGACACCTACTAAATGGGTTGATTGATCAACTTAGGGATTTTAGCAGCTACTTCACTATCTAAATTTTAGGCAAGGCTGGTACAATGGTCTAGGTCTATTCTAAGGCCACTATAGTAGTCTGTTAGACAATCATATGCTTTTGTACACTTGATGCAATTTAACTGATTATGCTGGTGTCACGACGTAAGTCTTAAATGGCCACTTCACTAGTCTATTAGACAGACCAATCTACTAGGCAGACTCGATTATGACATCACTTATTTTCAAATAATGCCAGTATAGTGGCTAAGGTCCCAGAAGGCCACTATACTAGTTTGTTAGATAGACCACATCATTTTATCTACAACTTTAGTGCTATGACTTGATGAAATCGTTGTAATGATCAAGGGTCTAAAATGTGGATCACTACACTATTTTAGTTCCCTCTAGGTCAAGTGAATTAAAGTGTCGACCATCTAGTCTGTCCTATTTATTTAATGAAATAAATAATAAACAACACTTACAATGGTAGACATTAGTGAAATTTCTAGATTTTGGAATGATTGGGTGAATGAATAACAAATGAATGTAAAAAAAAAGGTATTTTGATATTTTTACATGTATAACAATTATTGACTTGGTAATATAACTGTATGAATGTTATCAATTATAATAGCTTAAATTTATGATTTTACTTGACTTTAAATAATTAAATAGATGATTCATAGTCGTATACATGTGCAAGGGTATTTTAGTCATTGGACATAAATAATTTAATTATTGATTAATCACCTAGAGTAGACAATATTGGCTCTGTACATGCATGAATAAACCATATGACAAGATTTAAATGCTTGAGTTCACCACTAAGTATGTTATATACTCAGCATAGCTGCTTTGGTCTGCAAGTAACCAGAACAGAGATATGGCCTCATAAATTGTGCAGCTAGAGTTCAGAGGATAGTTGCTAAAGGGTGTATATGTATATGTATTTTATAACTTTTGCACTCAATGTACTTAGGTGGGAGAATGGGTTTCATGATGATAAAAGACATGTATTGTATATATGTAAGTAAGTGTAGACTATAATATGTAATAAGTCAGTTTTCAACTTCTATGAATGTATGGATTCCTTTATTTGATGTTATGGTATGTGAGCCTGAGGCTCTAAATTATGATTTCTTGATTATGGCTTGAGGCTTGTGTTGATGATTTGATAGACTAATATTGGTAGGTTGATATCTGAGGGACTAGAAAGGTTTTAAGAGATGTGGAAATGATTTTATAGAAGTGTTCTTATAGGTTAAAATTTTTTTATAGTCACTCAGATAGCTGTTATGCCACCAGATTTAAGTAAAAAAAATCTAAAAAGTTTGTAAATGGCTATTTAGGGTATGATTAGACTTATATGACCTAAAGTTAAGCCTATAAAAAAAAGTAAAATGTGTTTTGGAGTTAAGTTGAATCAAATAGTAGGAATTGGGTAAAAGTTAAATGAATGAATCAAAAGAGCAATTTCAAGATAGATAACCTAGTGGGAAGTGCACCGCTTATTGGGTTTCTTCAGGAATCCCATAGGAGGTGTCACATTTGGTGGTATCAGAGCCTAGGTTTAATGTTCCTAGGTAGAGTACATGAGTGCAACTATCTAAGTTTCAATTCCTTTTAACTGTTATGCTGTACAAAGGCTAATAGGTTATTCCTTTTACAATAACCATATGGCTGATCAGGTACTCAAAAGAGGGGCCAAAGAAGTTGCTAGTCTTTCACTTACAACTATACAGGGGGGTAGAAAATGCATTAGTACCTAAACCCAGTGATGTACAATAGCCATAGCCATAAGTGCCTAGTTAATTATAGGTAGAAGCATCACCTACTCTATTATAGTAGATAGTGAACTTACTCAGACATACTATTGCTGCTAATCCACCTCTACCTCCACCTCCTCCAGCTTTAGTACAACCTTCACCACTAGCTCTTTTATAGAAAACACCTTTAGAAAGGCTAAAAAAGATTAGAGCTGTTGATTTTTTAGGGGGGAAGGAAGATGATGCTACCACAGCTAAGTATTGGCTAGATAGAACATTCAGAATTTTAGAGCAGCTGAATTGTATAAAAGAAGAAAATTATCAATGTGCCACTTATCTTCTTCAAGAAGAAGCTTACAATTGGTGGAATACTATCAAATGAAGAAAAATACTTGTAGACCTGATAAAGGAATTTTTCCCCAAGTAGTTTAGGAAGAAATACATGCCTGACTCATATAAAGACAAAAGAGAACATGAATTTCTTGACATTAAGCAAGGAAGAAGGACAATGTCAAAATATAAGAAAGATTTTACCAAGCTACTGAAGTATACTAAAGAGTTCATTCCTAATGAAGAAGAGAAATGAAAGAGGTTTTTTGATAGGGCTGAATGTATAATTGAGAATGCATATAACGAACACCAAAGAGAGATTTCGCAATACTGGTGGTAGCTACATATGATATAGAAGAAATAATGCAAGAAAAGAGGGATTTCCTCTAGAGGGAGAGGCAATTCATTATGGGATAGTCTAGTGCAGTGATAGGGGTTGGTAAGAAAAGAATAAAAGGTTAGCCATAGACATAGTCTTAACCTAGGCCCTAGTATCAGTCAAGGTATTAGGGGCAGAGACAAGTAAGGTCCTAAAGATGTGGACAAGCTTTTATAGGTAGACCTCGATTACCTCCTTGAGTTGATAGTGCCCTTGGTATAAGGGGTAATAGAAATGGACTTTTGACTTGTAATACTTGTAAGAAGAGACATTGGGGGTAGTACAAGCTAGCTAGGAAAGAAGAGTGTTACAACTATAGTGCCATGGTTCATTATAGAAGAGAGTGTTCTTAGAGATAGTCAGTGGGTGCTCAGACACAAGCAGCCAATGTTACACCTTAGAATAGGGGTCAGAGGTAGAACATAAGAGAGTAACCTAGTCATAGTTAAGGTATAAGATTTGAGGCTTATACTTTAGCCAGACAGTGTGCTATGAGAGTTAAAGAAGAGGCTACAGCACCAGACATCATAACTAGCACTTTTATTTATTTGATGCTCCAGTTTTAGCATTAATAGATCCTAGTTATACTCGTTCAAATGTATGTACTTCATAAGCACATAATAGGGGGTTAGAGCCTAAACTTGTTGATATAGATATTAGAATTAGTAATCCTATAGGATAGAGTGTGATTATGAACAAGGTATATAGGCAATTTCTTTTAGTGATTTAGGAATATCAATTTTCTACTAATCTAATTGATCTACTGTTCCATGAGTTTGATGTGATACTAAGAATGGATTGGCTAACTAAGCATCAAGCCATAATTGATTGTAGACATGAGAAATTGACACTATAGACTATAGAGGGATTGAAAGTGGCAGTGGATGGTGAGAGAAGTCTTTTGAATAATCTTATCTCTATTGTTACAGCATGAA
>CANXYI012152717.1:0-11598 GCA_948208565.1 Hura crepitans | reverse complement strand
CCCGAAAATATTAGACCTTGAAGCTTAAAAATTCCACTGACTCCTTTAGTGAAAGAATTTTTGAATTTCAAGGTCATTTGCTAATTCTCATAATTTTTTAGATTAGCACACAAATTAAGGCAGGCTGAAAGCTACCCTATTGATGGAATTTGGTCACAAAAATTTATAAGTACATAGAGGCGATTAAAATATGAATTTTAAAATAAACAGTTTAATTTTTTGAGGTTCGTGTGAATTTTTAAAGTTTTGCCAAAAAAATCAAGCGATTTTGGGATGGTTCGGGTGGCTGTGGAACCCACACACCTAGACAGCTAGCCTAAAGGCCAAGCTAAGTGGCAAAGCCACTTGACAAGTGGACTTTTCCTCTAAAACAAAGAAGGAAGTTTTTCTCCCTTGGCTACTCAGGAACTGACGCCACCTTTACCTTTGGTAGCCATTTCCACCTTCATCCTCCAATCATTTCTACCATTACTGGATTTTTGAATTCAATTTAAAGTGTTAGGGAGCTAAGGGAAGAAGATTCATGGCAAAAAGGAGTCTCCAGGAATTAATTAAAAATCACCAAAGTTTGCTAGTTAGAGGAAGTCCAGTAGAGTACCATGGGTGAGTTTTCTTGCCTTTTTCTTGATTTTTCTTGTGATTTTTTAGCTAAAAATCATTATTTTAGAGGCCTAACATCTAAGAGGATGTGTTTGAATGGTTTGTATGGGAAATTAAAGGATAATATAGCTTGACGATGGGTGGAGAAAGCTACCATAGAAGGCTAGATTAGGGTGTCTTGGAAAGCTTGAGGTGTTATCTTTGGAAGGTAAGTGAACTTCAGTATTTTTCTCATGCCATTTGATTCTCAAGGGCTAGAAATTTTTTAGGATTGCTGAACTTAGTGCCTGATGATTGTATCTTTAACTTTAGATAGAAATAGTAAGGTAGAACCCAATGGAATGAGGAAAAGTCATGTCTTGTTTGATTGAAATTGGGCTAGCATATGCTAATGACTTGTTGGCCAAGTGCTGTTTATGGACTTCAGGTGGACAATAAAAGGTTAAACATGTTAGTTATGTCATTGTTATGGTTTTTAAGTTAATTGGTGATAGTTATTTATATGAGTAGATTAGTGTTTGTATGTGTGGGTTGACTTGTATTGGTGAGTGGCCAAGAGGGTTGCAAGCTACTTGTGTGTAGGTATAGGTGATTTAAGGTCACTTGGTGTTGATACTTGCTTAAGGTATGTAAATGGTGTTGAATAGCCTTAGGATTAAGGAACAAAAGGACACTTAGAGTACCATCTTCTTAGAACTCAAAAGCTTTAGTATGGGGTAATTTGTGTGAAACTATTATGTGACAAGTAATTAATTTATTTAATATTTGCATTAATATGAATTAAGTAATGGCCAAGACATATGCCATGTGTAAATCACCTAAATTGGCATGAAAGTGTAAGTGTGTGCATGGAAAAGCCCTTAGATTATGAATTTGAAATTGAATGTATGATTAACATTTAACAAATGAATGATTTATGCCGAAAGCTCGCTAAACCTAAGGGCTATGTTGACCTAAATGTGATGTATACTTGAGTAAACTATACCTAAGTCACATGAGTTTAAAGCTTGAGTTAATAGTCATAAAAGAGCTTAATTTTCTTGACATAAATTGCACAGTTAGATTGGGTAAGTGTGATACAAATGAACGTATAAAATGGACTAGGATGAATGTAATAATATTTGACACATAGACTTAGACAAAAAGCCTAAATTGTGACCTAGGCTTGAACATGAGATATGACTTGGAAATGTACCTAAAAATATGCCTCTAAGGGCTATGTCTTCTAATTATATGTGATAGCTTTTGAGCCTATGTTTTGGCCATTTAAAGGGCCTAAGGGTTATATGGCTTAGGGCCTATGAACATGATAGAAATACTGGTGGAAACTACATTGAAAAATGTAGAGAAATGAACCTAGAATTTGCTTTTAAATTTTAATGAAATGACTTATAATTGTCTAGTTAGACCATTACCTGAATCAAAAATATCATTGGATAGTAAATCTCAACTATATGAGAAATGCCCACGGAATAGAATCAAGCATATTGTACCTTAAATGTTGGCAATTTTAATACTTAAGTATTCTTATGATAATTCACATTTATGGCCATGCTAGACTAGGCTAAATTTCAACGGTGCAATAAAATTTATAATTGTCTGCCTTTAATTTAATAATATTATAAAAAGTTGATCAATAAAGGAATAGACTTAAATTGAAGTTGAATGGCCTATTAGTTAGACACCCATTAAAGGGGCTGATCAATAAACTTAGGGATTCTAATAGCTGCTACACTGTCTATTTTCAAATAGGGCTGGTATAGTGGCTTAAGTCCATATTGGGGCCACTGTACTAGTCTGTTGGATAAACAACCTTCTACTCTTACCACTTGATACCAGTATTAACTTTTGCCAATGTAGCAGTGTTAGTCCTAGAGGGCCACTCACTAGTCTGTTGGACAGACCAGTCTACTGGGTAGACATAATCACATTATCACTTATCTCTTAAATAACATTGGTATAGTGGCAAAGGTCTTGAAGGTCCATTGTACTAGTTTGTTGGATACACTAGTCTGCTAGGTAGACAAAACCTTGTTATATGCACTTTGGGTGCTATAGATTGATCAAACTGGTGCAGCGGTCAAGGTCTAGAATGTGGATCACTATACTATTTTCATTCCTTCTAGGTCTAGTGTATGTCGGTGTTGTTCTCTTAGCTAGGCTAGATAAATTAAGTAAATAAACAACAATGAATTAAATTAGGACTAATAAGCAATAAAAGGTTTAATTGGGCATAAATAACCATATAATACCATCAAATGTATGACTAGGGGTGTTTTGGTAATTTTACCTGTATAATATTTATTGACTTGATAATAAAGGACCAGGAATGTCATCCTTAATAATAACTTGAATCTATGATTTGTTTAGGTTATAACAATTAAATGAAGGCTTTATATACATAAATTGGGACAAAGGCAATTTGGTAATTTCGCATACATGACATGTACCACCCTAGTCAATTAAATAACTAGAATATTATACATGAAAGTGGCCAAATGTTATAATGTATTGATGGTAAATGACTATATAAGCAATAAATTGGCTGAAGACAAGAGCAGGGGTATTTTGGTCATTTGAAAAAAATAGCTGATCATGGGTTTAGTAACTAAAGTTAAAAATAGTATTATCACTGATAATGGCAAGTATTTACAAGAGATAGAATTTTAAGATATCATTTATATAGTAATTATTAATTCTCTAGGAATAAGGCTAATATGGTCATTTTGTTAAATGTAGTCTTAATTGAGAATATAATAATCTGACTGAATAAGTTTCTACTATTTGTGTTGAAATGCATGATCACTCGAATGACATGACTTAAATGCTTTAGTTCACTACTGAGTATTATATACTCAGTGTACCAGTTTTGGTGCGCAGCTACTCAGAACCCACAGGCAAACTCAGGGTGTGTGCAAACAAGGTTATGAGGATAGGTAAGTAAAGTTGCCATGCTTTTAGGTTACAGTCTTACACTCATATACATAGGCGGGGAATTGGTACCTTACAAAGGATTTTGTATATATCCATATAGTATTTTGTAATAAGTCCTTATCAAACTATCTTGATTATGTGTAATTAACTTTATTTAACGGTATGGTTTGTGTGCCTGAGGCTTTATATTTGTGCTTAATTAATTATGACCTAAGGCCGACATTGATAAATTGATAGTATAATGAAGTAGGTTATTACTCGGGGGAAAAAAAGGGTCTAGGAGGTTTAAGGATATCTTATAACAGTGCTTCACAAGTTGAAATTTTGGGATAGTGACTCGAGCAACAATCATGCTACCAGATTTTAGGAAAAATCTAACTAGCCTAGAATTGCTCTATCGTAGCGTGACCTCATGGAATGGACCTAAATGAACCATAGAAACATATAGTTCTAAATTTGGAGTCAGATTGAATTAAATAGTACATAATGAGTAAAAGTTAAATGAATGACCATAGGGGAAGTCAAAAAATGGGTAACCTAGCTGGAAGTACACTGCTTATTAGGTTTCTTCAGGAATCCAATAGGGGGTGTTACAAATAAGATGTCTGTGTAACCTTCAGCATAGGCTACCAAGGAATTTAGTTAAATAGGTTTTCTCCTTGGTATCCATCTAGCAACTAGAGAAGGAAGTATCCCTAGTGCACTGACCACCTTATAAGGATATTAGGGAATGCAATTGGCATAGAAAGGTAGAGTATTAGATCAATTAGACACCCCTAGAATTGCAACAAATTCTTCCGTTAAAGGGTACAATTCCTGGTGAGAAAATCAAAAAAACATGAAACTGTAGTACCCAAAAATGGATGGCAGCTTTCAAAAAAGTCAACTCAAGTCAGACCTATTAGAGGAATTTTAAGCCATTCAAAGGAGCTAAAGCAAGAATTACCCAAGTAGAGGGAAAATCAAGAATTTTGTGTAGCTTCTAGAGGAATTCATTGCCCATTAGAGCAAAAAAAGGGAAAAAACTCAAATGGCATGAGGATCTAGGCATGCATTAATGACATTTTTATGCCAAGGATCCAAAAAGGCCATTTTTGACCAAAATAGCCTTTTCATGCCCCATTTTGGCCAAAATAGCCGCTTCAATAGCAACCAAAATGGCTGCCATTTCTCCCTCTAGTGAAATAGATGTTTCACATCCAAAATAGTCATTTTAGCAAGGCCAAAATGGTCGTTTCACCAATTCCCTATAAAAACCCCATTTTTTCATTTTTTTCATTGTCACTTCCATTTTTACCATTACCCTTTTATCTTTCAAAAACACAAAAGCAAGAAAAATGCCTCCAGATCAATAACAAAGTCGGGTATGCTCCCAGCCAATCCTAACACATGTGGTAGTATACAGTTTGTTAGATGCTAAAGAAGCAGAGAGATTTTGCTTCCATGCATTAGTTACTTTCATAGAGAGCCAACATTTTTGCACAAGGACACTATACGACCTGTGGGCACTCTTCTGAGCAGACTAGTTGTTGGCACAGGTGGGTTAGTGAGATTGTTACTCGTAGTGCCATGTCACATATCCTAAGATAGCACTATAGTTCTTAAGCACCATTCAGTATAATTAAGCCCACCCTTTGAATGAGACTTACATCTAGATTTGGGTTCTCAGTATGCATTATTAGCTTTTTATCCTTTGATTTTTAGAGATTCTCATATTACCCATCGATGGCATTGTAAAGATACCAGAGTGCCTAAACAATTAGTGGGCCACCATTAAATGGGTTGACACCTTTTATAGGGCTAGTCGTATAAAAGCCTCCTCTATCTGAGACCTATTTCATCAATACTTGTACAAGGTGTCAGCATTATCTTAATTGAGGCATATCAACAATACCGGTTAGGTGAATTAGATTAAGCTTGATAGCTTGTGGGCCATGGTGCATAGTGTCCACTTTAACCTAGCTTTGTCTATTTTAAAGTATCTTTATCAGGCTAGCAAGTTTCCTAGTAAAGAAATCATGGTGGGAGGCATCATCACTATTGTTCTAGTAAGAGTCCGCATTGATCCAACCCACATGGATGCCTCCATTCAACAGTAGTTTTGTATAGACTAGGAGACCTGCTTCATGATCAAGATCATGATGCTCAACCATATGCACCTAGTGGGATTTAAATTCTACACACCTAAGGAGCTAACAAAGCAAGATGAGGCATAACCTATAGGTATAGACCTAGAGGATGCCCAGTTCGCCATCGAAATGGACCAATTGCTTGATGATGACCTTGGTCCTACCAGTCTGCCTAGGCGATAGTGACAATGGCAATACCAACTTAAGCCATCTTTAACACCTCCTCAAAAGCCAGTGGTTGCATTATCAAAGTCCATGCTACGAGACATAGAAGCATGTATTATAGAGGTAGTCCATATAGTGCACATAGATCTAAGAGCAAAGATTAAAGACAAACATCAAAAACTAGTTACCAGTCTTGACTCTTAAGAGGCTAAGATCTAGACTCTACAATTGAGATAGCTGCCTCCTTCTTAGCTTTACTTTTTTTTCTTTTTTATCCATTTTGTACATGCTAGTTTAGGACATTAAATGTTGTACTCGAAACTTTAAGTCTATAAATTATCATGTTTCTTTTTATCATCTTTTTCATGTGTATTGTGTTTAGCCAAACAAATAACTAAATAAATAAATGAACAAGTAAAAAATAATATATATATATATATATATATATAATAAAAAATAAAAAATATGTTAACCAAGAAATAGAAGTAATAAAGGTAAAAAAAAGGGGCACTCACAACAACATGTATAAATATTACTCAAATCTTATGACTAACAATCTTTAACTTTTTTCATAGGGGGCATTCTTCTAAAAAGAACTTGTAACACCAAGTTCACAACATATAATTTACAACATTGCAAATGCTGAACTTACAATATTCCACCCACCATATGCTCAATTATTGGGAGCAAAGACAGTGACACAAGGTTAATAGAAAATGAAAAATTCTCAAGGTCAGATGTAATGGCTAGCCTTATCTAAACCAACCATAACATTAGGTGTAACATCTCCAGAACTGCTCAGATCACATCAACTTTAGCTACAATATCTCTAGCACTACCTGAACCAAATCAAATTTGGGTGCAATATCTCTAGCACTACCTAAACAAAATCAACTTCTGGTGTAAGCTCTCTAACACTGCTCAAATCATATCAACTTTCAAGTGCAATGTCTCTAGCACTGCCTAAATTATAACAACTTCTAGTACAATATCTCCAGCATTACTCGGCTCACATCGACTTTAAGTGCAATGTCTCCAGCATTGCCTGAACTAAATCAACTTTAGATGCAATGTCTCTAGCACTATTTAAATGAAAAAAATCAACCTCGAGTATAATGTCTCCAAGCACTTCCTAAACAAAATCAACTTCAAATGAAATGTCTTTAGCATTGTATAAAGAAAAATCAACAGCGGGTGTAATGTCTTTTCGCACTACCCAAAATAATACTAGATCACTTATAAAAGGGTCATCCTATAAGGTATGCATCTCTTTCTTTCTAAACTTTAGGTCACCTCACACACTCTGTAGTCACCTCCCTAAAGTTGGGGGCAACTATAAACACTAGGTTTCTGGGGCTCCAATGTTCAAATTGCCTAATAATAAAAAAAGGACTAAATTCTAATAAATAAGGATATTAACATCCGATTTAAAGATCTCAACATTTTTTAAAATTTTATTTTTTTTGAACATAAGTTTTAGCTCGACTCAAAAATCTCATGATGCGACCTAAATTGCGAGAAAAACTAGCATCTGTGATAGGCTGAGGGCAAATCCCCCATGGTATGGAGCATTTTGAAAAAGAAAATTTGTTTTAAAACTAAAAAAATTGCATTTTTACAAGCTTTGGATAATTGTGCCAAAACTATGCCATTTAACCTAAAATGACCATTTCAAGCTTTGCTGAAATGGCTATTTCAACCTTAAAATGGTCATTTTGTCCACAAAAAGATGATGTCATTTCACCAAAGAGGCAAAATCTATATAGGACTATTCTTTAGGTGAAATGGCCATTTTGCCCTCCCAAATAGCCGTTTCAAGGCTAAAATAGCCGTGTGTATATAAGGCAAACCCTATGTCAGTCTAAGGGGTCGAATTTTCTCGGTATGTGCACACCTAAAAGCACATAAATATTTTCCAAACATTATTTTCATAATGTCATAAGGTTTTTCCACAATTTATTCATCTTTTTCAAGGTCTTTCTTGAAGGCAATTATACATGGTGGATCGGCCAATTCTTCTCCTTCTCCTTTTATTTCTCTTATCCATCTACCAAATAGATGTGATAATTTATCGCCTATATTTTTAATATTGTTCTTATATTTGTTTAATTATTTATCTCATCTCTTTTATTTTATTATTTTTCTATTCATTTATTTATTATATTATTCATACTAATCTTGTGTTCTATTTTTATATGAGTTGTTTGATCTTTGGAAATTTTAATTGACCTCTCTTTCTACCTTATTATCAAACACTTATTCCTTTATTTTTTTAATCTCTTAATATTTCTTGTTATTCTTATTACTCTCTTTACTTTCTCTTTTATTTTCTTTATTATTATTTAATTATTTTATTTTTCGATTAAATTGTATTTTAAGTTTTTTGATGTAATTTTATTTTTATTTGATTAGAATGTAATTTAGGTAGTTTCCAAGTAATTTTTATTTCCTTTTTGGTTAGAATATATTTTAGGTAATTGTAGTATATTTTAATCTTCATTCTGATTATTTTCCTGTATACTCCATGGAAGTTGTAATAGGTAGAAAATAAATTTTTCACGCAATAAAAAATAACAAATTCCTTTTATACCTAATTAATTATTGTTTTTCTAATAAAATGGGTTTTGATTTTTCCTTAATAAAATTTACAATAATAAAATCTATTTTCTAAAATTGGCATACAAGAGCCAAAGTTCTCAAAAAAAAATTCAATTACCTGATTTCATGAATGTTTTCCTTTATTTTCATATATTCCTTTTATAAATAAGTGTATTTCATTATTTCTTTATGAAAATATGTTTTGTTATTCCTTTATGTGATTATGTGATTTATTCTAAGTATAAAACCTACTTGGGAAAAAGGATAACATTATAAATTTAATATGAAATTTCATATTAACTCGAGGTATAAATATGAGTAGGGTTTCAAACCAGTCTAGATTTAGCCCTATAATGTATTTCCTAACTTGGATTGGGTGGTGACTCCTACCTTGTAGTGCCTAACTCACTCTTTCTAGGTTAATTGAATAGGAATAACTTAGGATTCCACTATTTTCCTTCTCAACCTTTAAGACTCGAGAAGTGAGATTTAGGTTGAGTCTTTTGTTCGTTCGGTTTGATCGATCTCAAAAACGAAGGGACATAAACACCAAGTTCCTTTTAGATTGCTTCACCCTATAGCAATACTAGAATGGAAATGGGAACAAGTCACCATGGATTTTATCAAATGACTACCCATGACAAGGAACATATGTCATACAGTATAGGTAATCATGGATAGGCTAACTAAGATAGCACATTTTGTATCATTAAGGATGGATTACTCGTTAGAGAAACTAGCACTGCTATACATAGATGGAACTATTAGACTGTATAAAGTTTGAGAGTCTATTATCTCGAATCGGGACTCGAGGTTTACATTTAGATTTTGGCAAAGCTATATAAGGCCTTGGGTACTTAATTGACCTTTAGTAGAGCATTCCACCCATAGACAGATGGCTAATTAAAATGGGTGATCCAAGTGTTGGAGGATATGTTACAAAGCAATGCAATTAAGTTCAAAGGTAACTAGGACATATACCTATCACTAGCAAAGTTTGCATATAATAATAACCACCTAGCAAGCTTGGGAATGGCACCATATGAAGCATTGTATGAGAGAAAATGTAAAACCCTATTATGTTGTAAAGAGTTAGGGGAATCCAAGCTAATGGGACCAGACTTGATTTGAGGCATAGAAAAAAAAAGTTAGATTATTAGGGACTAGCTAAAGGCAGCAATAGATAGGCAAAAATCTTATGCTGATTGAAAAAGGAAACCCATTGAATTTGAAGTCAAAAATAAAGTCTCTCTAAAGTGTCACCATGGAAAAAAATACTCAAATTTAAAAAGAAAGGTAAATTAAGTCCTAGATTCATCAGGCCTTATGAGGTGACTAAGAAAGTTAGACTTGTAGCCTATAGGTTGGCATTACCTCTAGAAGTAAAAGAAATCCATAATGTATTCCATGTGTCAATATTGAGAAAGTACAGGTCAGATCATTCACACATTCTTTCCCTAGAAGATATAGGTGTAGCTAGATTTATCATATGAAGAAGGGTCAGTATAGATCTTGGCCCAAGAAGGGAAAGAGCTACATAATAAGACAATACCATTAGTAAAAGTGTTATGGAAATAACATGGTTCATAAGAGTAATGTAGGAAAGCGAACATGAGATGAAAGAGTAGTATCCTTAGCTATTTGAACCAGGTAAATTTTAAGGATGAAATTTCTTAAAAGCAAGAGAATTGTAATACCCAAAAATCTCAATTTTATGAATTGTACTTTTCGAGGCATGAATAGTATTTACCAAGTAACCGGGTCACACTGAGGAAGCCAAAAGGGAGTACAAGTTATAAAACTTTGACGAGCAAAAGAATAATGAAAACGAAATAATTAAAACTTTTAGTAGAACTAATAAATTATTTTGCACTAATATCAAGTGAATAGTGACTTTCGTCCACATTGTATCAAGAATTGCTCAGAATGTGCTCAGATGGACCTAAAAATAGCATACCATAAAAGTCAAAAACTCTAAATAATCCAATGGTTAAGGAATTAGAACTTTTTGAGGTCATTAGATATTTAATTGGATTTTCTTAGTTATGTTAATTAATAGTTTACCTAGTTCCCTTTGGACTTTTAACTTGAGATTTTAGAGTTCCCTTAATTTAGTAAATTGTTAATTTTTGGCACTAAAATCATGACTTTTGGTATCCTTTAAAATTTATTTTGCATTTTTTAATTTTAAAATGTAAATAGAATTAACCGAGGCCATTTGATCTCTACGTGGCATGATCATGGCCATCCACCTATATAATATAAATGTTTTATGGTGTGTGTATGTGTATGGTGACTAGATGCTTCTTCCCTAAATCCTTAAAAAATGAAGTTACCTTATTTTCTCCCTCTTCCCTTCTTTTCTTCATTTCTTGCCTAAAACACATCAAAATCCTTCATATTTTATATGGAAATCAAACATCACAACATCTAGAACTCAATTCTCACCTTAATGTTGTAAGAAAAACATAGTTTTAAAGAGAAATTGTAACTTTAATGGTTTAGGGTTTTGAACCCCTAAATTGAACCAAAGCCCACTTTGGAAATTAAGCATTTTTCTTGGTTACTAGATATACTCTAGATCACAAATATGCTTTTGATTTTGACAATAGATGTCTATATATTTTTTTCTAATTTTTGGTATATTATGGAATTTAGAAAATAAGCTAAGGCATGAGGATCAAGGAGAAGAGAAGCCGTAAGATCAATCCTAAGGCGACATAGAGAATCTCTATAAATGTAATCAATAAAACATATGCCTATTTCATTGAAAAGTTGGATTTCCATAATAGGTGCTTTTTAGGGTTTAGGTGGATTTAGGGGTTTAGGTAACCTTAAATTGGTCACTAATGTATTTTGGGGTTTAGAGAATGACAATAGAACTGACAAAATGTAAAACGAACAAAATATGAAGGATTGAAAAAAGTGAAATGGAATAGGTAGGGACATAGTGTAATTTCTTAAATTATTGTACAATAGGTGTACATTGGATCTTAATGACCTAAAATGAATAGTTATGAGCTATGTTAGATTCTACACTAGTGTTGGCATAAAATGATATACGTATAAGACAAATAATATGCATGTACATGTGGATAAGTATTGGATGTATAACATGTATGTCAATGTGTGTATTAAGACATAATGTGTGATATTGTAAAGGTGACTATAA
>CANXYI012152690.1:0-13902 GCA_948208565.1 Hura crepitans | reverse complement strand
CCCTTTTCCGGCCTGTCAAAGTTTTATGACCAATATGCCAGTCATCGGACTCGAAATGATAACCCGCACCGCGGGGAACATCAATCGGGTTCCGAAGGCACTGTTCATGAGACGTCGACCGGCGGACGTTACAATAATAATCGATCAAACACTCATAATCCAACTCTATCCACTTTTATTACCTTAAGTTCAACTCCTTCTTGGTAGGAAGGTATTTCAAACTCTTATGGTCTATATACATATAGCATCTCTCACCATAAAAGGGAATACCTCCATATCTTCAAAGCAAAAATAATAGTAGCTAATTCTAGATCATGTGTCGGATAATTCCTTACATATGGCTTCAGTTGCATAAATGCATGAGCCATTATCTTACCATCTTGTATCAATACACACCTAAGTCCATTGTGAGAAGCATCATTATAAATGACAAAGTATTTCCTTAACTCCAGTTGTGTAAGAATAGGAGCTTTTATTAACATAGCTTTCAATTTGTCAAAGCTCTCTTGATATATATATAATCCCACACAGATTTCACATCTTTCCTTAATAGGCATGTCATTAGAGCAACAATTATTGAGAATCTTTTAATGAACCACCTATAGTTACCAGCTAATCCCAAGAAGCTTTTGATCTCAATCATATTCCTTAGAGGCTTTCATTCTAGTATAGCCTTGATTTTACTTTGGTCTACCCTAATCCTATCAACTGTGGTAATGTGTCTCAAGAAAGCTACTTTATTTAGTAAAAACTCACATGTTCTTAGCTTGGCATCTACTTTTCTCTCAAGGTCTATAGTATTAACTTGAGATGCTATTGATAGTCTTATTTAGTCTTAAAGTACATAAAAATGTCATCAATAAACACCACTACAAACTGATCCAAGTATGGCCTGAATATCTTATTCAGTGAGACTATAAATGTTGTTGGGGCATTAGTCAACCTAAAAGGCATCACTATTCATAATGCCCTTATCTGGTGTGGAAGGCTATTTTCGGCACATCATATTCTTTTATCCTGAGTTGGTGGTACCTAGATCTCAAATCAATCTTAGAGAAAACACTTGATCATTTGAGTTAATCAAATAAATCATCGATCTTCGATAGTGTGTATTTGTTTGTGATAGTCACTTTATTAAGTTGTCGATAATATACACATTATCATAAAGAGCCATCCTTCTTTTTCACAAATAAGATTAGTGCTCTCTATGGTGAAACACTAGGTCTGATAAACCTATTATCTAGCAACTCTTATAGTTACACCTTTAATTATTTTAATTCTATAAGTGCCATTTTGTATAGGGCTATTGATATTAGTGTTGTGCTTAGGCACACCTCAATAGCAAACTCAAGTTCATGCTTGGGTGGTAACCCTGGCAACTCATTTGAGAAAACATCTAGAAATTTTGCTACTAGTATAGGGCTAACATCAAATATTACCTTTTTAGTGTCAACCACATGCATCAAATAGGCTTGGCAACCCTTAGGGATCATTAATCTAGCTATCACTATAGAGATAACATTAGATAGGAAATTTTTCCTCTCACAAACTATTGTAATTTTATCCCTATCTATTATTTAGAGAGTAAGTTTTTTTTTCTATCTATAATCCACCATAGCATGATTTTTAGACAATTAGTCCATAGCCAATATGATGTCAAATTTATTTAAGGGTAACTCAATAAGGTTCATTAGGAAGATATGTCTTTAGACAATTAAGGGACAATTCTTATATATCTTATCCATTATTATATATTATCTATAGGGTTACTGACCATGATTTCTATATCTAGAGGCTCTAATTATAACCCTCTATTCAATGCTAGTGTGGCATAAACATAGGAATGTGTAGATCCTAAGTCAATTAATGCCAAAATAAGTGAATCAAGAAAATAGAATGTACCAACAATGACATCTAGAGAGTCTATTTCCTCTTGATTTCTAATAGGATATTCATGTATTAGGGCTTGCGCCTATGTCGTCTAACTCATCTTTGATCTGGGCTTCTAACTCCCTCTAGCTTTATCTCTCTTGTTTTCATTTTAACTCCTAGTTGGTAATGGTAAGAAAGCTTGGAATTGTGTAGAGTTCTCTGCCCTTAACTGATAATCCTTCTAGTAGTAACCTTTAAACCTATATCTATAGCATGCCCCTAGAGTAGATCTCTAGTAAATACATTAATGTCTCCTCTTGCATTCCCATAAAATAGTTAGTGCACTCTTGGCTATAGAGACTCATGCATTGGCAGCTAGCTTTTATTGTTGAGGTATGAATTATCCCGCTTGCCCAGATTTTTGAGTTGAGGCTGATTTTTATGTTGGCTTGGCAGTTTGGCCTTCTTTCTAATTTTTGCCCACTTTCGGGGCAGAATAAATGTGACCTATAGTGAAAGATCTCTTTTTGTAGAAGTTATCCCATCTTCCATTTAGTATGTCTTTAATTGTACAGGTTGCAACAACCAAAGGAGTAAATTCCCTAATCTTATCCATAGCTAACTGCACCTTGATATGAATATCAAGGCCCTTCTCAAACCTCCTATATCTTTATTCTTTTATGGGTACAATCTCTATTGCATAAATGTTTAGCCTAGAAAACTCTTTTTCATATCCTGGTATGGGTTGTCCCCTCTATTTCAAGTTGAGGAATTGTTCTCTTTTTTAATGACAATTAAGCTATCATATCAATCATAATTGTCATACTATTAACACACAGTTAAGTCCCCATGAATGCATATCATTATGATATAACATCTATCATTTTAATTTACATATCCAAACTGAACTTAAGTAAAATATGTACATGAGACAAAACTCACTTATCCTAACTATCCATATATGAGTGCTATCTACTTTTATATATATCACACTCTATAATATAAAAGTATACCAAAATGATGCTAACTGAATCTATGTCACGGCTGCTCTGAGGGTAGCCTGATGCTGACTATCTACAGCTTATGCATTGAAAACATGATGCGTTAAGCATAAATCTTAGTGATGTATTTAATAAAATATATTTATGCTTACACACACAATCACATGTAGCATGCCATGCTATATAATCACATGTCATGAAGGATGCATACACCATTATGCACACCTGTTTACATCACGTGTTTACATACTTAATCATGTTATAATGTTTAGTTTCATGTATAATACTTATGTTTTCATTTTATTTACAACTTTCTATTCATTAGTTTTCATACTATTCTTTACCATTTATGCAGCCTATATCTAATAAACACAAATCCCAATACTAGAGATCAAGATCACAATGTGTAGTGGCCTACATTTTGGAACTCATGGTTGTTACATCAACATGAGAGTGTGTAGTGGCCTTATTAGACCTCACAACTATTACACTAGCATGTCATATCACTATAATTGTGTAATGGTCCTATTAAACCTCCCAATGGCCGCACTTATATTAAGAATATGTGCAATGGTTCTATTGGACCTCCTAGAAATTGCACCTACATGAAAATATCATATCATATCAATATACAAAATATGTATATGCGTTGACCCTCATAAACCTCATAGTAGTTGCACCTAAATGAGACATGGCACCAAAGTGTCCTAGCAGATGCTACCTCCCTAGTCGATTGGTCAACCTATCTAGTAGGTTGTCTAATATATATGAGCCAATGAAATTTTACATATATATTATGTATCTTATGTACATTTTCTCATGTAGGAATCCATTCATGCAATTATCCACTTTAGGAATATGTGTTAACAACCAATTTACCATTTCATGTTATGTTAAGTAACCATGTTTTCGTAATATCAAATTATTATTTGCATTACCTTTTTCTTATTATATTCAAGTGATCATCTCATGTTATTCACCTTATGTCATAAGTTTCATCTATCATATTATCATTTTGTCAACTTACATTGCAAATCACAGTATGTCAACACACATTGTGCATCACAAATCTCAACATACAACATACATGCATTACATATATAATATCTCCATTGTCATACACATTCATCATTTTCCATTTCCAATTTTAATCTCTATTTTATCAAAGCCAAAATACACTCTATCTATGCCCAGTTTAACCATAATTGCCTAAATAAACATTTTGCCCTTTATATGCACACGATTTAGCCATGAAAATAATTTCACTAATCAATTGATTTTTCATCCATTTTCTATTAATTCCATTCATTTAACATTTGATAAACCCTAATCTATAATTATTACAATTCTAAGGTTATCTAATTCTCTAAACTAAAAAAATGGCCATAATGAACCATTCTTGAAAATGTACAACATGCAGAAGATGACATACATATTTTATCAAATACACGTACAAAGCGATTATTCGACTTCACAAAAGGCACCTCACACTTTCTCTTTTCCTTTGGCTTCGCTTCCTCCATTTTCTGTAAGTTACATAACAGAAATTAAATTATAAAAACTCATAAAAATCTACACTAAACCAAACTAAAAAATAACATTGGAATCATTAAATTAGGCATCCTTAATTACCTAGAAAATGCTAGGGTTTCAATTTAGGGGTTAGAAAACCTAAATTTTCAAACACCTCTTTTCCCCTAAATCACCTTCTTATTGCAAAATTGGCACCAAATTAGAGCTCTAGACATGAAGAGGATGGCTTTGATGTATAAACCAAGAGTTAAGAGTGAGAATTGATGGAGAAATGAAGTAAAGAAACTGAGAGGTGAGAGAATAGAGATAGCATTAGGTTTGGGGTGGAAGAGGAAAAACATGGGCTAGTTTATCTCATACATCACTCATAGACACACCCGCCTTTTATATTAAGACCACTGACTACCATGATTGAGCCATATGGTAATCCAATGGTGACAATAAATCCTATGCAAGATTAAATCTTTGAAAATATGATTTTAATTTTTGAGGCCTCCAAAAATTCCTCTTTAGTACCAAAAATTCTACAATTTCCCTATTTAAAAACCTCTAAATTTTCATGCCCAAAAACAAATAGAAACTTGATTAATTAATCAATCACATTTTCAATAAATTCAAGTAAAATAATTATCAATGTTAACGACATTAGACTAATTGGAATTTTTGACCTTTAAGTTGTGCTATTTTTTGGTTATTTCGAGTACATCTAACACATTTTATCATTTTATTTAAACTAAGTGAATTATTCACTGGAACTCATATATCTCCTATGATCTCATACTAACCTTACAATTGTCTATGTAATCTTTATGTGACTACAACTTATATTTTTTCCCTTATTTATATATTTTTGTATAAAAAGTTATTAAATAAATTTATTTAAATGAATTATTAAACTGTCTTACAATTTATATGTCAATCATAACTTCATTCTTTAAGATTCCAAATTGATGTCTTGAATATGTTATGAACCTTATAATCTTATATAGGTTTCACTTACTCTATCTATGATGAAATTATTCCATGTAATATAATCATTAGTTTTAAATATTGAGATTTTCCCTTTTTACTTAATCTATCTATATGCTTTATTTAGTCTAGCTGTATGATTATTACTCTTGAAATCTCTATTAGGTCTCTTATTATTCTTACCCTTTATAATATTATAATAGTTATCCATGCCAAGATAATGAGATAAATAATGGTATGAGACCAAAGTTTCCAAATAATAAATATGGCACACTATGCCTAAGTTACTTATATAGGGAATAACACTCTCTCTAAAAGATGGTAGGCATCGAAGTGTTATACAATAAGCACCAAAGCACTATACAATAGGCTATGGCTAGAATGATAGGTCCCTAGTTGATCAGTCAATATGTCTTAACCATAGTAGTTTAGGTTATAAAGTATACATTGGTCATGTCTTTGATTAATTTATTAATTAGTAAAGCTATTCGTGTATTAAATTATAATGGTATAGAATATTCACCTATTTACACATTATGCAGTGTGTTATAATTCTATCATAATCTGGTATTGATGTGTTTCCACATATTTAGCTAACTATTAGACATATATGCATGTGCAGAGGAAGATCACATATACATATATATTCATAAAAATTTACATTCAAATGCAAATAAGTTCATTACTAGTGAAGTAAGTCAATTATTTCATATTTTTAAGTCAATTATTTCATATTTTCAAATGGCATATATGTGTGTGTGTGTGTGTGTGTGTGTGTGTGTGTGTGTGTGTTTATGTGTGTGTGTGTGTTTGACTTTTCCTGTGATGTGTTCTATAACATATAATTTCATTCCTTCCCTTTTAATATTCATATAAGTTTTCCTTCTTTATTTACAAGCATGTATTTATTTTGTTTCGCATTCCCTTATTAAGTATATTTTCTATAATCATTAACTATCTATGATCATAAGATTTCCTTATTCAATTTTTTTATAAAAATTTTAATTAATTCATATATTCTTTTATGGATTTTGTAAACTTTATCTTTTATCTAACTATATATTACTTTGCTTAATACATATTGCTTTTTATCTTATTTCTTATGCTATTGCTCATTTAGTTCAATAAATTTCACTTAGAATATCCATATATTAAATTTTTCTTTACTTTTCTTTATGCAAAATTTCAATTTCAATTTTTATATTTTCTTCTTATCCTTAATATTTGAACTTTTCAATTTATAACCTATATAAATGCATATAACTTTTTATATTATTTTCTTTTTTCGCATACAATTATTTTCTAATATAATTTATCTCAATTTGGTTCTTATTAATTGATTTTTCATATACTTTATCATAATTCAAACTTTCCCTAAATATAATTTATTTAATTTAATTTAATTTATTTTCCTTTTTTTATTTTATTATTATTAATCAAATTCCTTATTCATTTACATGTACATGCCTATGTACAAATAACTAGACTTCTCTTAGTTTAAACTCGTTTATATCTATTTTAAGTATTTAGCTTTCAATAATTATTCACTCAATACTTTATAATTAACTTTATCTTACTAATGTCTTTGATATGCCATTAGTCTTGATCATATATGTTTCTGTCCCTTTGTAAGTTTACTCTTCAATTAAAATTTTCATCCTTTTGCTTTATTTCTAATATTCTTTCCTTATGTTTAATTAGAGAGGCCATTTAATAATTTCATTTATCTCTTCAACTCTTCAAATCAAGTAACTATGATTCACATTTTAAGGGTTGAATATTCTAAGTAAAAATGCATAACTATTTCTTTGCATAATTTTTTTTTTCACATTTCTTTATCTATGTAAGCATAATACCAATTTTGTACCAAATTAAGTTACATAAACACCCAATTATTCTTGTCACACAAAATTTTGCTCACTCTCAAGCTTAAAAATAAATTTTCAATTCTTTCTTCTAAAGATTTTTCTAAGCATTATCATTTACTAATATGGTATTTAATCACACTATTTCATTAAATCATCATTATATCTTATATTTTCTTTAATACGATCATTTTGGCCAACCATATAACTTAGACATAATTATACCAATCCTACCATTTAAGGACTTTTCTAAGTAATTCTATTTAATTATATGTCCTTTAATTAATTTATTCATTTAATTACTATTAAATAATCATTATTTTCTTTATATACTAATTTTGTCCAAGCATATGATTTACATATCATGTAAAGTATTATAATCCTTAACATTCTATATAACACACTTTACATGGTCTGGTCACAAAACCTGAATAAAAAGTGGCATACAAACTGATATCTAAACTTATTAAAAATCATTATGATTTAAAACTTTATTTTGAAACTAAATTTAAAACTTTATAAAACTCCTAAAAATGAAAATTAATAAAAAACCATTTTAATGGTCCTACTATTAGGGTTCTCATGTCGAAAATCAAACAACATAATAGTTGTCCTAAGACACTATCCTAAATAGTAACCTATAATGGAACACACTTCTTTATCATCTAACATCTTAGCTTATCTCAGTGATCCATCAAATCACTCAAATCTCATCGATAACACACATCAACCCAAACTAAAGGAAAAGATATCATACAATAATAAAAATATCCATGCATGCTTAAATTATATTTGCAAACTTGATTAAAAGAGTTCACAAAACTATATACAAAAACATGTCTAAACCCAATCCCTTAATACATATATGAGTGGCCTTTAATATGTACATCACATAATAACTTAAAGAATAACAAAATACCAAAAAAAACATTCTTCACTTGATATGCTCTTCCAGTATTAAGGTTACAACTAATAAATTCTTCTACCTAAGCACTGCAAAAAATGATGCACTAAGTGATAGCTTAGTGGTGTAATCAACTTAATATACAGGTCACATACATTCATGCATTCACACATGTAGGCATTTATCCATTATAACATAAGCATAGCCATTTATGATGTATAGAAAGCATGTACATACATATAAACTCAACATGCATTATTATAATAATAATCATATTTGATGTATATACATCATTATTTAACTACTATGTTATGCCCAGTAATATTAAGTATTACATTATAGCAACAGAACATAAAATATCATACTCACACACATATGCATTAACAATCAAAGTAATAACCTTATTGTAACATACATCATTTTCATGTTGATGATCATTAATCTTATTCTATTTAAATATTATCATCCAATTACTTAGTTTGTTTGCCTATACTTAAAAGACAACTGGTAAAACTGGAGAACAAGACTCTTTAGCCGCACAGGTTGCATATGTGTATAGTTGCGTTGAAGGACTTATATAGCTACTGTATTGGCCTAACTATGTGTAGTGTCTCCTCTAAATTTATATGGCCATTACATTAGTTTAATGGTGTACAAAGGTCTCTTAAGACCTATCCAATAGCTATTCTAGCCTAAGGGTGTACAATGGCCATTATGGACCTATCATAATATTGTACTAGCCCAATAATATCATAATGTCTAAATATAGGTGCAGTGGCCTAATCAGATCTATATGATTGCGACACTAGCCTAAGGGCACTAAGGTACCCTAGCAGCTACTAATCTATCCCTAGTTGATTGGTCATCCTATCCAATCTAGGTTACCTAATCATATTGGCCATCTAACATATTTGTTTGATGTTTCATTGTCTTAAGTAATTTAAAGTAACTTTTATTCTTTATGTGGTCAACACATGACCTTAGGGTAAAATATATTGTTTTTTAGTTCATCGTTCTCAATTAAGCATTTCTTGTGCTTTATGTAGCCGTATGCCATTATATCCATGATCACTTTATTTATCATGTCCATATCTCAATATTTATTACAATTTGCATCATCATTATCTCATATATATGTCATAACTTTATTAAGGCATTTTCACCATCTAACAAATTATGCTTTAACCTTTAATAACCATGTTTTTTTTTATCATACTTAATCATGCATACATTATACCTAGCAAACTTACCCCTTTATAGCATACCATTTGTCCACTTCATTATTTTGTGACATAATGCTTATGCTCATATCATGTTGATTCACAAGAATTATCTTGATTCATAAATCATCATATCATAGTCATAGCTTAATCTTATACATCATTAGCAATTAACTTTACTTACTATTCGAGTATTATTACAAGCATGCACATATGCCATCTTATTCTCATACACAATAATAACATTATTCATATAGCCTATTTTTGTCATTTTATTCACTTGACATAAATAATTTTGATACAACATAATATAAAAAAATCGTCATTCAAGCTCATTAAGGCCATTAAGCCTACTAATAGTTTTTCGACCATCTTACATCAAAAGCATCATTCTCATACTTCTACTTTACTTATCAAGCATAAACCATGGAATGCATATTTGATCACCCACTTAAGCTCTAATACATCAAAACCTTCTTTGAAGACTTTCATCTAACCATTAATACATACATATAGTGATCAAATTTTCAATTCCAATACTAAGATAAGCACATCTAACATCTCATAATACTAAGTTACATCATTTTCACTTCTACACATATATAGCCTTATGGCCATAACCATATCAAGTTCCTCATCATGTACCATTCGGGCATAACATTTTAAGCATAACACATCATCCATTTTATATCATACACATACAATTCACTTTCATTATAATCCATAATTACTAATAAAAGCCATATGACATCATTTACTTACATAAGCATTGATTTCTTTCACACATATACTCTTTAGATTAGGGTTTCATACACACACATATTAGGTTGATTACACTTACCAAAATGAGATAAAAAAAACCATTTTAAGACTTGATCACACCTTTTCCTTCCCTTTTCCTCCACTTGGTTCAACAATCTTTGTACAAACATAAAATAGGAAAATTGTAAAATCCATATAAAATCACACAGACATCTAAACTCAAATTTATCTTTTGAATCATGTTCTTAGGCACCTATAGGACCTTAGAAAAATAAAAGAAGTCATGAAAACTCGCCATTTGAATATCATGTTACTATTTACCTATTATTACATAAGTAAAAATCTCCCATCTAAAACTTGTTTTATTGCAATTCAAGGTGAAATCAAACTTTGGTAGGTTTGATTTAAGGGTTAGAAGTGTGTTTATGAGCTTAAATTAAAGAAAGAAGAAGAAAAAATGGTGAAAGGGAATAGGGATGCCGTCGAGTTTGGAGAAGAGGTGGAGAATAACATTTTTCAATTATTGACCAAAATAGGAAGACTTTGACCTACTTTTATATTGTCTTCTAATCCAAGGGCCATAATGTCTCCTCCTCATCTAAAGTCTCACAAAATTCCCCTTTTGTGTCTATTCTTTTAATTAATTCTTTCTCTCAATTTTTACCTTAATTAACACTTCCAACAACCTTATGTAACCTCTTAAAACATAGCCTAAAAGCCATAAAAAAAAAAACCATGAACCAATAAAATCCGATTAAAAAAATTTCTTTTATCTTTACCCAATTTTTATGAAATACATTTTGATGTCAAAAATTTCTAATTCCAATGCCAATAGACTATTTAGAATATTTAAGCATAAGATTGTATCAATTTCATGTCAATTTGAGCAAAAATTAAATATTTTATAGCTTAGCTAAAACTAGTTATTATTCACATATTGTTGCAAATTTTTTGCTCTTGTTTTTAACCATCTTAATGGCTTCATTTTTATTTCAAATTTTGCAAAAATTATATTATGATTAATACATCCATTTAATCACTTTAGTGTATCTCGAGTCCTGAGAATAGTATTCATGTCCTAAGAAGTACTATTCGTAACATCGAGATTTTTGGGTGTTACATTTCTTCCCCTCTTAAAAGAAATTTCATCCTCAAAATTACATAGTTCGAATAGATATGGATACTACTCTCTCAATCTGAGCTTTGCTTTCCATTCCATATTATGATGTCTCTATAGTAACTTCATTAGAGGCACTATCTTATTCCACAGTTCTTTCATTCTTAGGCTAAAATATTTATTGGTTTTTCTTTGTATGAAAGATTAGATTTTAACTCTAGTTCTTCTACTAATAAGACATGTAAAAGATCTTATCTATGTCTCTATAGCATCCTAACATAAAACACATCATAAATCTACTATAACTCTAGAGGAAAAGCCAATCTATAGGCTAATGTTCCCACACATTTATCTTGTATAGGCTAATGAGCCTCGGACTCAACTTGCCCTTTTTACCAAACCTTTAAACCTTTTTCCAAAGAGATACCATGAGAAACACCTTGTCTCCCATGTCATATTGGATATCCTTTCACTTTTGGTCTATATAGGATTTTTATCTACCTGATGCTACTTTTAGCCTATCTTTGATAATCTTCACTTTTTCTTTTATATCCTTTATCAAATCTAGTCCAATGAGCTTATTCTTACTTAACTCACTCTAATATAAAGGAGTTTTACACTTTCTTCCATAAAAGGCTTCATAAGAAGCTATGTCTAGGCATGCTTTATGACTATTATTATATGCAAACTCCACTAAAGAAAGATAACAATCCTAACTTCCCTTAAACTTGATGGCATAGATTATTAACATGTCCTTAAGCTCCCAAATGGCCCTTTCTAATTGACCATCTGTCTATGGATGAAATTCTATACTTAAACTCAATTGAGTGCTTAAGGAATTATGAAACTTCTTCTAAAACCTTAATGTAAACCTTAAATCTTGGTTCAAAATGATAAAAGACGGCACTCTATGTAATCTCACTATCTCATCAATGTATAGTTGTGTACGCTTCTCCAAAGAATAATTCATTCTTACAAGTATGAGGTGCATAGACTTGGTTAATCTATCTACCACTACCCAAACTGAATCACACTTATTCCTTGCCATAAGTAGCCTAACTACAAAATCCATGGTGACTGTATCCCAATTTTATTATGGTATTGCTATAGGATAAAGCAATCCGAATGGAACTTGATGCTTAGCCTTGACTTGCTGACAAGTAAGGTATTTGGTCATGAATTTTGATACTTCTTTTTTCATACCATGCCACCAATAGCAACACTTCATATCATAATACATCTTAGTGCTACTTGGATGTATAACATAAGGAGTATTATATGCTTTCTACAAAATCTATTTCCTTAGCTCTACCACATCAAGCACACGTATCTTGTCATGATAATATAAGCAACCATCTCCCTTAATCTCAAACTCTGAGGGTTTCCCTTTTTGTATAGAACTTATAACTTTTATAAGCTTGCCATCTTCCTTTTATGCTTTTTTTTACTTATTAAAGCAAACTAAGTTTCATTTGTAACTCAGCTAACAAAGTGCCATCATCTATAAGCTTAAGCTTAACACATATAACTCTTATTGCTGACATAAACTTTCAGCTAAGAGCATTAACTACCATTTTAGCTTTCCCAAGATAATAGTTGATAAGGCAATCATAATCCTCAATTAACTTTATCAATCTCTACTATATCAAGTTTAACTTTTTCTATGTAGTGAGATACTTTAAACTCTTATAATCTATGTACTCATAGCATTTTTCTCTATAGACATAATGTCTTCAAATCTTCAAAGTAAACACAATAGTAGCTAACTCTAGATCATGTGTCAAATAATTCTTCTGATGAGGCTTCATTTGTCTCAAAGCATAAGCAACCACTTTACCTTCTTGCATCAAAAAATAATCCAAGCCATTCTGAGATGCATCACTGTATATGGTAAAATATTTCCCTAGTATCAATTGTGTAAGAATAGGAGTGTAACACCCCTTATGTAGTCTATTCATAAAACCTAAGTAAGAGGCAGCACACAACCAATATCTAACTTTCTATACATTACATCTTATCTTACTTATCCAATAAAATTTATATCTTTTAAATTAAACATAACCTATCATTTATCTTATAAAAAGTGATCCTAACAAAAACCTCATTAGGGTTATAATATATAAGATCATCGTGTCAAAAATCTGATAGCATAATGGTTATCTAAAGCACTAACCCAAATGGTAATCTATAATAAAGTACACTTCTATAAACATATTCATCTCAACCTAACTCTATGATCCTTCTTATCACTCTAACATATATAACCAATAACTCATTCAACTGACACATTAATCCACATTAATATAATATCTCACCATATATCATATATTAGAACCAATAACTATTTAACATCATAATTCAACAAACAACCTATATTTTGTAGTTCACAACATCCTTTGTACAAAAATATCCATATGTCTTTTTTGAGTACACATGAGTGCATAAAAACAACTTTATTGAGGATTTTACATTAATCATGGAAATATTTACATATATATACATTAATATCCTTATCCTACAACTTTACTTTTTATTTTTTCTCATAGATCTTTCAAACCTTATATTTTGTAGAACATGTGCATCATTGCAGCTTAGCGGTGTATCTAGTTTAATCTGATACATGCGTACTTACATACATACATATATATATATATATATA
>CANXYI012152681.1:0-12944 GCA_948208565.1 Hura crepitans | reverse complement strand
AAGTTAAAAGTGTAATAGAAGTGAGATATCAATGGTTAATAGATGAACCACAAGACACATTGTAGTGTGAGAGTTATGATAGAATTGAGGATAAGAATTGGTTGTCAAGGTCCCTGAGGATGAGGGTTATTGCCTTTCCTTGATGCATTTTATTACCGGGCCCGAGGCATTACATTATGTATTTTAGGGTGCATCTTGACATTTACATAATTGCATTATACATGACATGATTTTCTCTATGATGAAAACTTTACACATGTGTTTTGAAAACTGAGCATGGCATGATGATAGCCTTGATATTAAAGGGACTTGACAGAGTGACGAAAGAGAAAAGAATAATGTGATGGTAATAGAAAGAGAGTGATAAAGAAATTATGAGTAGAAAGAGGATGGAAGCTAGTGCTGATATTAATAAACGAGTATAGGAAAGGATTTAAATGGCAAGGTATGGACCTTATAAAGGTATAGTAGAAATGAGGCAATGGAAGAGGTGTGAAAGGTTTATAAAGAAAAAAAAAAGATAGCTAGTCTACCTCTTTAAAACTTAAAAGGGGAAGTGAATCAAGTGGTTAGTGAATTAATAACCTCCACAAGATGGATGAAGAAGAGAAATAATTAGGCATTTGAGAGGAATCTAGAATTAAAGTGCCTTAAGATATTAGAAAAAATGGAAGCGTGGTTAAATGAATTAACTGGAACAACATGAAGAAAAAAAAAGAATAAGTATAGCCGACATATGAGATGAGCAAAGAAATTAGTTGAGATGAGATTAGGATAAAATGAACCAAAAATCATATTGATAAATGAGAAAAAGGAAAGTATAACTTAGGATTTAAAGGTGCTAGAAGAAAGCTTAATTAAGAAAGCTTATAGATAGAAAGTTAAGCAAGAATGTTACCTTGTAATGTTAAGGTAATATTAAAGATCTACATTTAATAACGAGATAGTGTGGATAGTGTGAATCAAATAAAGGATATTGACATAAAGTGAGTATGTAAGGACACTTTTGCAGTGCTTGGGGTTATAAATGAGAATAGAGTGTGGAAATAGAAGAAGTAGAGAAAGTATTCAGTTTGGCAATTTTTATGATTAAAGGATAATGGAATGATATGTGATAATATTGAAAGTATGCTGAGGGAACTTTACCCACCTTGAAAGAAATCTAGACCAGAGAAGCTTGCTTAGTGCAAGACTAAGGATGCACCTATAAAAGATCAAAGGCATAATGATACAAAGGGTTAACCTTAATAAAAAGAGACAAGAATAGAAGTATAGTAATGGAATGTGGAAGTGACTAATCATATGACTACCAGAAATTTCAAGGATGAAATTTCTTAAGCGGGGAAGACTTGTAATGCCTGAAAAACCATCATTTGATGAACAGTAACCCTCGAGCCTAACACAGTGGTGTTCAGGGCACCAAAGGGTAACTTACTCGCATATAAGGATTTTGGTCAACCAAACTTTAACTCACTAAAAAGTGGTGAAAAAGAATGAAATAACAATTTTAGCAAAACCAATAAATCATTTTAGGTTGAGAATTGGTGAATAGTGACCTCAGTTGGGGTTGTGTCGGGACAACTATGGGAAGTGCCCGAACGGACCCAAAAATATCATACCCTGAAGCTCAAAAATTCTAATAAGTATGATGGAGAAGGAATTTTAATTTTCTGAGGTCATTTAATTTTTTTTTAATATTTTATTCTCGCGAGTGAATATTTTTAAAAAATCCATAGTTTAATTTTGACTTGAAATTTTACGTGGAACTTAGTGACACTAATTGAGGATTTTGAAAACTGAGTTGAATATTTTTAGAGGTCTAGAGAATATTTTATAAATTTCTAAAGCATAAAATGGCATAGAGTGAATAGTAACCCTAGTTCATGTGGGAGTTTTAGGGTAAAATGTTGTGGGACCCTTAATGAATTTAATCAAGGATTTTTGGAATTGAAATTATGCTTTTTGGAGGTCTATTGAAATTTTTGTGAATTTTCAAAGTTTACAGCAAAATAGAATTAATTCGGGCTGTCCGATCGACACATGTTGCGATTGTGGCCATCCACTTTACTTATGCACCTAAAGGGACATGTGTGCACATGGATGGAATGAAAGAGAAGCCACCATCTCCTCCTCCCAAAAATCACCGATGCCATTTACACCATGAAAGCCCTCCATTGTTTATTCTTTCTCTCTCCTCTCATCCCAAAAATACATAAAATTTATGTGGTTCTAAACCTCTACGATGTTCAAAGCTATTCCAACTGACAAAAGTGCAAAAGGATGTCTAGAAATGAAGTTATGAGCACTTGATGTATAATCCATTTTGATGTTTAAGTGATTCTTTTCAAAGATTCATATTTTTCTTAGGGAGTATTCGAGATGTACATATTATCCCTAAAAAGAGATTTCAATTTAGGGTTATGCATGATTTTGTAGGAATTTTCAAAGTTGGAACACTATTATGGAAGTTTTGGAAATGGTGGTTAAAGGTAGAAGAAGATGGATTCAATTGTTATAGAGTCACTTCAACATGTTTGGGAGCCCACTATAAGTGAATTTAATTGAAACATACCTTGTATGTTAGGAAAATGTGAAATTGAAGCATGGGTATATGTATAGAAGTTGAAATTTCACGTGTATGTATGGTGGTGCGTATGCGTAATGCATGTTAGGATGTGTAAATTAAAGAGATAGGACGATATGGATGTGAATTGGATGTGGAAAGGATATGTAGGTATGTGATATATGCATGACTATGTGTATGTCATGCATGTCATAGTGTGAATGTGGAGGTATGGCATAAAGGCATGGTATGTTATGATGGTAGCATGATGTGTAACATGTAAGTAATATGGAATGGATAGAAATTTGTATGGTTGGGTGAAAAGAATTAATAGAGCATGTGTAGTAATAATGTATGTAATGTGAATGTATATGAATGATGTATGTAGGATGGATGCGTGAGAATATGTAATGTAATAGGTAAAGTGGAAAATGTTAGATGGAAGAATATGAGTTTAATTAAAAGGTGGTGTTTAAGATTTTAGAGTTTGAAATAATGAATTTATATGCTAAGAAAAATGTAATGTTGGATGGGGTAAAGTATTTTAGGACATAATAGATTGACGAGAAAGGAAAATGAAATGAACTAGAGGGTTGGTGAGAAAAAGTTACCAAATGAATAGTAACTCTTTTGAAAAAAGGGGCTTATAACTGTCTAAGATTTATAATGACCTATAACTGTCTAAAAAATATAACCTGATGAAATAAATTAAAATATATGTCTTAGTAACTTGAAAATATTTAGAATAAATATTTGCTAAATTAGAGAAGTGATTAGCCAAATGAAATTGATCCAAAATGGGTTACAGAGCTACTGAATTATTAAAAAGCTAAAGGAATAAATTATAAGACAAGGGAAGAAATTACTAATGCATAATAATGTGTGGACAAAGTTTCAGAAAAACCAATAAATGAATGTTTGGTAGACCTTAAGATATTAAAAGGAATTATAATTAGTAAAGACCTAAAGACATGGGTATGGGAGTAATCCTTATAAAGAATGTCATAAAGTATTGTGAGCAAATTAGCAAAATGTCTAGAATTTAAATATTATAATTAATATAATAATAACTGAGAATTAATTGCTAAATCTGTGAACCAAGTTATTATAATGTAATGCAAGAAATGAATAACATAAAATCTATGGAATAGAATCCTTTGGGATATGTGGAGATGAGATGAATTAGGTATATGTTGGTAATAGACTAGAACTAGAACTAGTTATAAAGGAAGCTAAAAGACAATTATATGAAATTAATGATAGGAATGAAACTAGAGTCGAGAATATAATAACTCGATGAAACTAAAAGGATACCAAATGATACTTAACTGACAAATGAACCTAGTGGATTACTGAGGATAATATATTTTATTTTGGATAAACCAGATAATGAATATAATGGTTATGAAAGATAATTGAAAGGGAATTGTGGGGTTCTGGTTTGTTATACACTGGATAGGTTGACCGATCAACTAGGGATTAGCAGCTCCTAGAGGCTGAGTCTATATGGATTTTAGCCTATGTATGGCGGGTGCAATCACTGATTATTGATTTGAGCCTACACGATTTCAGTATTGGGAGGACTATGGCTAATCCTTACTACCCAATAATGGGTATTAAGAGGTCTACAAACTGATCCCTACTATCCACTTGTGGATATTAGGAGGTCCTATAAGGTTGATCCCTATTATCCACCAGCTGTGTTATTGTGTTGATTGTACTGGGATATTAGGAGGTCCCATGGGGTTGATCCCTACTATCCCCTTTCGATATTTGGAGGTTCTTATGAATTTATCTCTGTTATCGGGCGAAAGGTGTGTACAGACACTAAGGTCCAAAATATGGGCCACTATACAGCTTTATCTTCTTTTCAGTTCTCAAACTGGGTGGGTACAGCTATCGAGGTCTAAAATAGGGGCCACTGCATATTGTGATTCATGTTATCTAGTGGTTAGGAGTTCTTCCTGAACCTTGTGGGTATAAAAAGGATTAATATAAGAACTTGAATGGATTTAAAGATATTAATGAGAAAACTGGAATATAAACTACATTAATTGAGATAACCTATGAGCAAATGTGTTATGAATAAGAGATAAGCTATAATGAGTGACTGAATAATCTTATGTAATCTTAGTGTAATTTTCTAGGTGAGTAAAGGATTGATGGAAGGTATATAAATTAGATGGATGGATGTGAGAATGAGAGGACTAAATGGATAAGCTATGTAAAACATATAACATGGGTAGTGAAAGAATAGTTATTATGGAACTATGTTGTTATGGATTTTGGGCAGATTTGAAAGCCTAGGTTAAGAGGCTAATTCAAGTAAGGTAAATTAGTTAATAAATGGGCATATATGAAAGCATTAATATAAAGGTGCAAATTACTAAACAAATGAAATTAGAAATTGTTTGTATGTGTGTGGTGATAGTAATACATAGTATGTTTAGTTAAATTCACCATTAAGTGCATACTTAGCGTATCGGGTGTCCGATGCATAGGTGGTAGATTAGGATGATACGATAAGGATGACTAGCAGTGAAGTCGAAGACTGTCTAGGTATGACATTTTTTGAATTAGATACAATGTTTCAGTAGATAGAGGCACTTATGCATGTTGCTGTGGGCAGTTAAGTGTTATGATGTTTGGTTGACCAGTAAGATAGCTTATTATAATGTGAAATGAGATTCTAGCTGTAATCATAGCATATACTGAATTTTTATAGTAAGATCAGGCATGGGAGTGTTATGTGCCTAGGAGGTTTACCTTAGACCGCTAGAACCATTAAATAAAATTTTTAGATTGAATAGGAGAAACCCAAGGAGAAGTTAAATGAAAGGCCCCTAGGGAAATCCAAGGATAGGTGACCTCACAGGAAGTAGCACACTTTGCCTATTTTCTTTGAGAAAAGGTAGGGGGTGTTACATAATTAACCATAAATAAAATAGAGTTCATAATAATGCATGATAAATGGAATGCGAGATGACATGAGGTTGCTATGTGAAATGGCATGGAACTATGAAATAAAAAATGACCATATGAATAGTGTTTGGTGGAAATGACCCATAACTGAAAAAAGTGCGTATGTGTACCAATGTTAGTTGTGTGATACCTTAGTATTGAGATGGTGATTAAAAATGACTAATAATAGTCTGAATAAATAACAAGAAATAATTTGGCCCATCAGTTATACACCTACTGGATAAGTTGACTAGTCAATTAGAGAATTAGCAGCTGCTAGGAATAATGGTCCTTCTTAGTGCACTGTTTGTATGATGGAGATGGCAGGTGCTATTGTTGAGGTTTTGAGGTTGAACCCTACACACTTAGGTGTTGGGAAGTCCACATAGGCTGATCCCTACTACTTGTTGGAGCTATTTATGGATATTGAGAGGTCCCATGAGGTTAATCCCTGCTATCCACCATTGTTATGATAGACATGGTAACTAAGATATTGAGAGGTCCCATGGGGCTAATCCCTACTATCCCTTTGTAGATGTTAAGAGGTCTATAGGACTGATCCTTGCCATCTACTAGTCAGGTATTAAAAGGTTCTTATGAACTGATCCCTCTTATCGGACTAGGTAGGTGTAGCTACCGAGGTCCAAAATATGGGCCACTGCACAAGATACATCCCACTATCCAATATCTTAAAGAGTAGTCTCCCTAACATAGGCTTAAATGGGAAAAAATTAAAAGAGTATAAATGATCATAATTAATAATGATGTTAATTAAATGGTAATGTGGATGGGAACTATAATAATACTCATTAATAGAATATGAAGTATTACTTACATGATAGGGCATTATAGTTATATAATATAACTGATCAATGAGTTGAAAATGTTGTAGACTAGTAACCTTACATGTTTACTTTATTAATTATTTCATGACTTGTGTGTGATTGTATGCATGACATGCATTTATTATATTGAATCCACCACTAAGTATATGCTACACATGTCGGTGTCCCAATGCGCAAGTTGTAAATGTTGTTAGCTGCCCAACCTTAGTAAGTGTAGTATAGCAATCTCACTTAGAAGGTATAAATTCCTATAATTTTTATGGTTATAGAAATGGCACTCATGTATATATGTGTGAAGGACATAGACTTAGATGTTGTAAACTACAAATATGTATTTTGACTCCTATCTAAATAATATGAACATATATGTATATGATTGAACAATTTATATAGCATGACTATGTTTGCTATTTGGATATTATGGGTCTGAGACCTTGTGTTAATTGTGTTGACTATGAATGATGGGAATTTTGGAGGGCCAGACAAGTCCAGGTGTTGCAGAATATGATTGTAAGGATCATAGAAGTGTTTTTTAATAGGAAAATTTTTGGTTTTTCACCCAGGTAGTTGTTATGCTGCCAAAATTTTTGTAAAATAGATAACTGACCAAAAATAGCATTTTATTAGACTAAGATAGTCAGAACTAGAGTGTTATCCTACGTAATAATAGAACTAACAAAGAAAGTACTACTGTATCACATAATGCTATAATGGTTAAATGAATGAAACTTGAGATAATTTTAGGAGGGGTGACCTATATGAAGTAGCATTCCTTGTCTGTTCTTTTGGGAATGGGTAGGGGGTGTTACTTTTAGTGGTATTAGAGTAAGTTTAGGTATTCCTAGGCATAGTATGCATGAGTGCCAATGTCTAGGATTCTATATTTGTAATAAAGCTACACTATATAAAGCTAATAGACTATTTTTTTGTAGTGATATAAGATGAGCGAGCAAACCCTACTAGATTGGGGAGAAAAGGTGACCAGTCATGCTCCCACGACTATTCATAGCCCAGAAGTAAGTGCTATTATACCTGAGCTGAGTGATGGTACACGCCAGCCATTACCATAGCTAGCACCTCAGACCCATGCCTTACCAGTACTTTTACATTAGATAGTGGAATTACTGAGACACACTTTAGCACCACCTCCATTAGCTCTAGCACCACCTCTACCATCCCTAGTTGCATTGTAGAACACATATTTAGAGAGAGTGAAGAAAATGGGAGCTATTGATTTCTTGGGTATGGGGGAAGATGATGATGTAAGGGTTGAGTACTAGTTAGAGCAAACCTTTAAGATCTTAAAGCAATTAGAGTGCTTGGAGGATGAAAGTTTGGAATGTGCCATCTCCCTCCTCTAAAAAAAAGCATTCCACTAGTAGGATATGACAAAAAGGAGAAAGGCATTAGCTAAAGTAACATAGGATTATTTTCTAAAAGAATTTTGGTAAGAGGTACATACCTAAATCCTATAAGGATAAGAGGAGGCAGGAATTCCTAGATTTGAAGCAAAGAAGCAGGTTAGTATAGGAGTATGAGAAGGATTTTTCTTATTTGAGCAGATATGTTGAAGAGTTTTTACTTACTAATGAAGAAAGGTGTAAGAGGTTCGAGAAGGGCCTCAATATTAAACTGCAGATGCAGATAGCCATAACAAAGATTAGAGATTTCTCTACACTGGTAACAACAGCCTATGACATAAAGGAGATGCTGTAAGGAAAGAGGGAGTTATTTTAGAAGAAGAGGCCATTTGCAATAGGTCAGACTAGTTTCGTACAAGGGGCAAACAAGAGACAAAAGGAGTCCTAGAGATAGATTTAGCCACTGAGGTAAGTTTAAGGTTTCCATTTAGCCCTTGACCCTCAGAATAGGCCTCCAATGCCCCTATATTAATGGCCAGAAGTGCACCCTTAGTATATGGGACTTGTAATAGGAGACATTGGGGGTAGTGTTGGTAGTCCAAGAGAGGAGAATGCTTCACTTATAGAGCTAGAGACCACTTTCAGTGGGACTATCCCTAGAGATAGCCCAAGGCTACTTAGACACAAGCATCAATAACACCTAGTAGGGATAGAGGTAAACCAAACATTATCAGTTGAGTAGCAGTTAGAGGACTAAATTTAAGGCCAGAGGTCTAGCATGTTAGCATGTTATTCCAGCTTATGAGGAGGTAGAGGCTCCAAACATGATTGTTAGTACTTTCTATTTATTGGATGTACTTGTGTTAGCTTTAATAGATCTAAGCTCGACACATTCTTATATTTATACCGCACAAGCTCGAGATAAAGGGTTAGAATAGGAGCCCATCGATTAAGACATTCAAGTCAATAACTCGATTGGGTAAAGTGTGACAATAAATATAGTATATAGGTACTGTCCTCTGATGATACAAGACTAAGTATTCCTAGTAGATCATATTAAACTCCCTTTTTATGAGTTTGTTATTATATTGGGTATGGATTGGCTAATAGAACATCGAGTAATGATTGACTATGAAAATAAGAAACTTAACCTCCGGACGGAGGGGAGACATGAAGTAACAATTGTGGGTAGAAGAAATTCTCTATCTAATATTATTTTAGTTATCACAACAAGGCGACCATTCAAAAGGGATGTGAGGCATACCTAGCCTACATAGTTAATACCAGTAACATAGTAATCGACCTAATTAGATACCTGTAGTATCAAAATTCTTGAATGTATTCCTAGAAGAATTACTAGGGTTATTGCCACATTGAGAACTAGATTTTGAGATCGAGGTATATCTTAGCATAACCTTAGTATCTATTACTCCGTACTGGATAACACCCGTAGAGTTAAAAAGAATTAAAGGTATAGTTACAAGAATTGTTGGACAAAGGCCTTATTAAGCTGAGTACCTCACCCTGGGGAGCACTTATGCTGTTTGTGAAAAAGAAAAATGGGTCACTCTAATTATGCATTGATTATAGGCAATGGAATAAAGTAATAGTTAAAAACAAATATGCATTGCCTAGAATCAATAATCTCTTTGATCAACTACGGTGTGCTAGTATCTTTTCTAAGATAGACTTGAGATCGAGGTACCATTAGATATGAATTATAGAATCTGACATCCTTAAAATTGCCTTTAAAATCTAATATGACCATTATGATTTCTTAGTAATGCCATTTGGGCTCACAAATGCCCTATTAGCCTTTATGGATTTGATGAATTGAGTCTTTAAACCTTATTTGGATCAATTTGTCATGTTCTTTATAGATGATATCTTATTATATTTTGAGAGTCATAAGGAACATGAACAACACCTCAAAATTGTGTTACAGATTTTGAAGGAAAAATAGTTGTACACCAAGTTAAGTAAATGTGAGTTCTAGTGGAATAAAGTAGCCTTTTTATGCCATATTGTTTCAACTGAAGGCATCAAAGTTGATCCAAGTAAGGTTAAGGCTATGCTAGAATGGAATCCTCCTAAGAATGTGACAGAGGTTTAAAGTTTCCTAGGATTGATGGGGTATTATTAGAGATTTGTAAAAGGCTTTTCACTGATTGTAGCCATACTGACTCGACTATTGAGGAAAGATGTGAGATTTGAATGGGATGATAAATGTCAGGCCAGTTTTGATCTATTGAAGACAATATTGATGAAGGCTCTTATCCTTACTCAGCCTAAATAAGGGAAGAAGTTTGTTACATATAGTAATACCTTAAACAATGAACTTTGTTGTATTCTGATGTAGGAAGGCAAGGTGATTGCATATGCCTCTAGGCAATTAAAGCCTCATGAAAGGAATTATCCCATACATGACTTAGAGTTAGTGGCCATTGTGTTTGCATTGAAAGTATAGAGACACTACTTGAATATAGAAAGGTGTTATATTTATACTGACTATAAGAGCTTGAAATATCTTCCCATACAAAAGAAGTTAAATCTTAAGCATTGATGACGGATGGAGTTAATAAAGGATTATGATTGTTTGATTGACTACCATCTAGGGAAGGTGAATATAGTTATAGATGCACTGAGCTAAAAATTTATTGTCGCCTCGAAACCCATGCATATTGGAGTAACATATATAGAAAGAATGAAATTTTTACTTAATTGCAACTTAAACTTGACTTCAAGCAACAAATAAAGAAGGCACAAAGGAAAGATGACTAGTTAGTATAGATTATAGGCAAGGTCAAAGAGGGGAAGATTACTAGGTTTGACTTAGGAGTTGATAAATGTTTATATTATTAGGGCAAGCTATATGTGCCTAATAAGGATGAATTAAGAACACATATCTTAAAGGAAGCTCATAACGTTCCATACTCCAAGCACCTAGGAAGTACAAAAATGTATATTGACTTAAAACCCCACTATTGGTGGCTAAGCATGAAGCGAGATATAGCTAAATATGTGGCTTGATGCTTGACATGTAATTAGGTAAAAGTTGAACACCAAGTTCTTTCTAGATTGTTACAACCAATAATAATACCAAAATGGAAATGAGAGAGAATCGCCATAGACTTCGTGATGGGGCTACTTATAACAAGGAGCAAATGTGATGTTGTATGGGTAATTATAGATAGATTAACCAAGATGGCTCACTTTATCCTAGTTAGGATGGACTATTCCTTTGATAAGCTAGCATAACTTTACATTAATGAGATTGAACGACTACATAGAGTACCAGTAGCTATTACTTTAGATTGAGATCCTTGATTTACTTTTAGATTTTAAAAGAAGTTACATAAAGCTTTGGGTACTCGATTAGCACACAATATAACATTTCACCCCCAGACAGATGGATAATCAGAACGAGTGATACATATATTAGAAGATATGCTATGCAATTGTGTAATAGAGTTCAAGAGGTAGTTGGGACCAATACTTATCCTTGATGGAATTTGCTTATAATAATAGCCATCAAGTTAGCTTAGGAATGGCACCTTATGAAGCATTATATGGTAGAAGGTGCAGAACTCCCCTTTGTTAGAGTGAAGTAGGGGAAGGTAAGATTATGGGTTCTAATTTGATTAGAGCAGCAAAGGAAAAAGTCAAGATCATAAAGGATAGGCTTAAGGCTACTATGGACCGACAAAACTTGTATGCTAATGTGAAATGGAAGGGTATTGATTATGAAGTTAGTGAAAGGGTAATCTTAAAGGCATCGTCATGGAAGAAAATCCTTCGATTTGTTAAAAAGGGGAAACTTAGTCACATATTTATTGGTCCTTACAAGATTAAAGAATATGTAGTGCCATTAACATGTAGGTTGGTATTACCATTTGAGTTATAGCAAATCCATGACATCTTTCATATTTCCATGCTGAGGCGATATAGGTCGGGTTCATCACATGTGATACTTGCTGAGGATATCCAAGTATAGTCAAATTTAACTTATAAAGAAGAACTGATACAAATCCTAGCTGGGGAAGAAAAATATCTAAGAAATAAGTCCATTCCCATAGTAAAAGTGCTGTGGAGATATCACAAAACAATAAAGGCCACTTGGGAGAATAAAGAGCAAATGAAAGCTTAATACCTATATTTGTTTACATTAGGTAATTTTGAGGAAAAAATTCCTAAGAAGGGAAGAATTGTAATGCTCATAAGTTAGAGTTTCATGAATAATACCTCCGAGCCATAAATAGTGCTCTTCGAGAGCTAGGGCATCTTGGCAAGGTTAGGAAAGGGTTGTACTAGTCATAAAACTTTGATGGGCCTAAAAATGGATAAAATGAAATAATTTGAAATTTAGCAGAACCAATAAATTATTTTAGGCCAACAACTAGTGAATAGTAGTATAAAATGAGTTTATGCTGGGACAACTCCGAGATGTGCCTAGATGGACCCAAAAAAACCGCATCCTTAAGCTCAAAAATTCCAATATACATGTTATTGAAGGAATTTTAATTTTCTGAGATCATCTAATATATTTTTGGAATTTCTTATTTTTGTAAGTGAATAGTAACCATAGTTGCCCTTGGATTTGAGCTTCAAATTTTGCAAGCCTTTTAATGGGCCTAATCAAGGATTTTTAGAACTAAAGTAACTAATTTTAGAGGTCTAGGAAAATTAATATGAATTCCTAAAATTTAAATGAAAATCAGGAGAATACAAGTCATTCGATTGCCATGTGTTATCATTCGAGCCATCCATCTCACTAATATAAAAGGCTTTACACATGTAAAGGTGTTACATGTGTAAAGCAACCATCCTCTACCCCTTTACACCTAAAATGTTGATGCCATTTCCTCCTCTCTCTCTCTCACCATTTTTACTTTCTCTCTCCTTTCTAGCACACTCAAACCTTATGAAATTTATATGGAATAAACCCTCTATGACCTCTAGAATTCATTTCAAGTGGTAGAATTGAGAGATATGGCTTCGAAAGTGAGGAATTTCATAAGGGTGAATAGTGACCATTTTAATTATAAGTGTTGATTTCCTAATTTTTATTTTTTTAGGTAGCTTAAATGATTCTATGAAAACCTATGTTTAATGATTTCAATTTAAAGGTTCATAAAATTTATAGGAATTTTTCTAAGTGTGGAATTGGTTATGTTTAGGGCAAGAAAGAAGGATTGAAGGAAAAGCACAACTAAG
>CANXYI012152639.1:0-11417 GCA_948208565.1 Hura crepitans | reverse complement strand
TTTTAATTTTTGTTTTAATTTTGTTTCAATTTTGAATCTTTGGTTATGGAATTCATGTGTACCATTAGGTGTAAAATTGACATAAAATTTCATAATACAAAAGAATTTTAGGGGAAAAATATAAAATTAAGTGCTTTTCTTTTTCAATGAAATGATATAAAATGGTATTAAATTTAAATATAGGCTTAAAAATTTATTATAGAAGTACATATATAAAACCAATAGAGAAAAACAAAAAGTTGGGTAGTTAAATAATTAACTAATATAACCAGAATCTGATTTAATTAAATATAATTAATGTTTTGACTACGTTAATTACTTAATTATCGACTATCAAAGCCATGGTTTATCCATAATTTCGTAACCCAAGAAATACAAAATCAATTAAAATCCAAATAATATGATACAGTTTTGAAAAACACAGAGTGAAGCGCTTGTCAACTATCTTGGAAAAAGACATTAATTAAGAATTCTCTTTTACTCCAAATCCATTATTCTTGGATGATCACATTTACTTCTGATTTTTTTGAAAAAAATAAGGACGAAAATTAATATTTTTTTATTTAATAAACGGAAAAATTGTTTTATTTGGTTGTACAAAATGAAAATTTGGTTATAAGTGTTGAATATTTCAAATCGGTTAATTATAAGATGGTTGTGCTGCTTATAATGTCACGTAAAATTCTCTCTTTGAGTTAACTTTTAGAGTGAGTTAGGCACGAGTCCAATTTCTTAACATAGTATCAGAGCCACCGGTTGCGATGTTGTACTCACGCTTTAGGCTTTCTGCTATGTTCGGCCCTGGACGTAAGGGGGTGTATTGAATATCCCACGTCGATTAATTATAAGATGGTTGCGCTGTTTATAATGATATGTGCAATACTCTCCCTTTGATTTACTTTTTTACGTGAGTTAGACACGAATACATTTTCTTAACAATAAGCTTGAATTTTAATAATTAAATACTTGTATAAAAAAATTAATATTTTATTAAATATTAATAGTTCATTAATATAAAAAATATAACAAAATATTCTAATTAAAAAAGAAAAAAAATATCTATTTTTAATAAATATTTAATTTAATTTAATTTTTATTTTTGACCACAGAAAGGGCAGCTTATTTTTCCGTAATTATTACAGAGCACCTTCTTTTCTTCACTTTTCCCTCTCCTCACTCTCTTCTTCTTGACTTTTCTTTCACTACATAAACTCTCAGTCTCTCCAACAGCCATACAAGACCCAACAAAAAAAATTATGGAATTTGATCTTGAAAATCCATTAACAACATTCACAGAAGACCAATCTGACACAATCCAAGATCTCTTTGCCTCTGAATCTGATCACATGCCTTCAAAAAACTACTTGAAATGCTTGAGAACCTGCAACTTCTACTCTTCATCTCGCCAGGAAGCCATTTCTCTCGTTTTCCAGGTAAATTTAGTACTGTAAACCACCACTAGAATTCTGTCTTTGTAATAAATCAATAATCTTGTCTTACTTTGGCAGGCGCAGTATTCTTGCAACCTTGAACCTTTGTTTGCTTATCTTGCTGTTAATTACATGGATCGATTCATCTCCAGGCAAGAAATCCCGGTATACAAATTTCATTAACAAGTTCTAGAGTTCGAGCATTTTGAATAAAAAAAATCACGCAATCGAATAAATAAAAATTTTAGACTGTCGAGTACTGGTGATCTTGATAATTGAGTTTTATGCAGAGAGAAAAACCATGGATTTTGAGACTTTTAGTACTGTCTTGCCTTTCTCTAGCAGCAAAAATGAAGGACAGACCCTTCTCTCTCTCAAACTTTCAGGTGAAGTTCCTTTCATTTCATAAATGGTAGAAAATTAAATTGTTATCTTTGTTTTAAACAATCTTAATCATGTCAATGGTTGGAAAAATGGAACAGAGTGAAGAAAGTTTGATCTTCGATATGCAAAGCGTTAATCGAATGGAGCTTCTGATTCTTGATGCTCTGAATTGGCGAATGAGATCCATTACACCTTTCTCTTTCCTGCCCTTTTTTATCTCTCTTTTCGAGCTCAAAGATCCGCCATTAACACAGGCTCTCAAAGATCGAGCTACAGAAATTATTTTCAAAGCTCATAATGGTAAATCACAAAACGCAATCGAAATTTTCTTTTTTTAAGATTAATACTTGTTTTTGTTTTCTTGCAGAGATTAAGTTACTAGAATTCAAGCCTTCGATTATTGCAGCATCTGCAATTCTTGTAGCTTGCCATGAACTATTCCCATTGCAATTTTCTTCTTTCAAATGCTCAGTCTCTTCGTGTGACTTTGTAAACATGGTAAGAAATTATCTCTCTGGACTCAAGCACTCACAATTTTTCAGAAAGTCTGAGAATTTATTTATTTTTCGTTATTCGACGTGGGATTTGAATTTATTATTTTTGAAAGATGATTAAAATGGTTACAGGACAACGACAACCTGGTAAAATGCTTGAAGGGAGTACAAGAAATGGAATGGTATGAATCAACGTTGGACACAGCATCAAGTACAAGAACACCATTAAGCGTGCTGGACAGGCAATGCTTCAGATCAGAAAGTGAGACCACCAGCATCAACAACCGCACTGCCGCCATGCCAGAGAAGAAAGAGATCAAAAGGCGCCAAATAATTAAATTTCACAGATGAAGACGCAGAAGATGATAACTATGAGGAGCTCTGCAATTGGTCCATTTCTTCAACAGTATGATCATCATCATCATAATAGAAACTCAAAAATGAAATGTGACTGCTTGAGCTTTATGCCATTGCTCATTTTTGGTTTGTGGGATTTCGGACAAAACAAAGATTTCAATGTTACTAATTTTAAAAACAGATTTTCTGTTTGTTGTTTTGGTTTAAGGAATTTATGTTATAAAATTTTATCTGAATAATGGGAAACTCATAAATAATTTTTTTATTATAAAAATAATTTAATTTCTAACACTTTTCACCTAAAACTACAAAAAATTAGCTCGGAGGCTTGATGCCCGAGTTTTTCTTTTTTCTTTTTTGTTTTATTCATTCACTTCTAAGTTATTTTGATAATATTCTATTCTAATTTATTCAAATTTATACGATAAAAAAAATTAATCCTTATCCTATTATTAGAATTTTGTTATATTCTATTAATTCGGTTAATTTTACATCTAAATCTATCAAATTAAAATTGCAGTTTATTTATTAAAATTTTATGTTTGTCGGCTATTCACTTTACATGAAAATATGTTCTTATTGGGTAACAAATTGTGCTGTGAAACCTCTCTATTACAGCACGATATAAGATATTTATTCTAATATATCATAGTTATTTTATCTGTATTTTGTTCTTATACGATGAACTAATTTAATTCAAATCCTAATATGAATATATGAATTGAAAGATTTATATTTAGTTTAAATATATATCACTAACTGATTTGATTGTGTTTATTTTCTTAATTTAAATTATTTTTTGAGTTGTTAACATCCAATTAAAATTTTTAAATAATTTTCTAGCATACTTATCACTTTACTTTTATAAATACTTATATTGTAAATAAAATAAATATAAAAAAATTTCAATTTTTCACATTTTTTATATGGCTAATTACCTTTTGGTATAATTTTTCTTAAATATAGGATATGTTTATATTTAAGTATTAAAATAATTATCTTCTATTAAAAATTGAAGTAATAATAGTTTCAATTGTTTAATGTGCTTATCTTCTATTAAAATAATTATCTTTTTTGTATATTTGTCCTTGTGTTACAATTTTTTTATATTCAGTTCTTTTATTTTTAATTTTGATCATATTAAGTTCTCACTTAACAGAAAAATGAGCTGCATGCTCAATCTAAAACGCATTTATTCAAATTTATATATGTATATCTTATCAGATAAATTAATTAAAAAGTATCTAACGACCCATCCCTTTTAAAAATCACATAATTTGACTGAAATTACATCCATAAGAGACTGTCCGACAATTGTTTATATTGAAAATTGGAGCAATAACATAATTCATGTAAAAAACTTTAAATATAAAGATTTAATGTCGAAAAACGTTGAAGTTTAAAGACTTGAGAATATGGTTTTTCCTATATAAAATGACGTATCATGCAGTCAATAAACTCATTTGGATTCATCTAAATCTAATTGAATTCTCAATCGAGTTGAAATGAGATATAAATTATCTTAGAGAGTGACAATAGCGGAGGCTGTGAATTTAACATGGAATCCACTTGGGGCAAATTTGGTTAATACAGCTTCCGATTTAAGCAACAGACAGTAAAAGATACCAGAAATTCCAACGGATAACTGCAACAACAAGGAACAATTTGTGCCATATTGAACATTTATGCCACATACAGAACCTGGGTATTCCCCTTCTTGCTGGGAAAAACAGCAGCGTAGTGATCTAAACTGAATTCAAAGTTACAAACCCAACATATCTACAACCTCCCCCATTGCTCGTGTTCTGACATGTTACTCCTCGCACCAGCAGCATCAACTGTGCGCTTCAGTTTGATGACTAATCTTGTATGGAATCTCAATTAGCCAGCAGATTCATATCCCTTACTGGAAGATGTAGCCTGCATGACGATGAAAGATCAGGGTCTAAAGACTCTCTTCTTGATCAAGAGTGATCAGCTGCGTCTGCAAAGTCTGCAGAATTCGTAAACTTGATTGAGACAGTAGGAGGCGGACGTAGTTCAAAGATTGCTTTGTTTCCTTCACTAATGCCACCTACACATATAGTGTCACCTCGACCGTGCCACACGCCATCTTGGACATTGTTCATCTCCAATGTTCTTGACTCCTGCACCATGTTTTGATGAATCAAAATTCGGGTTTTGGATGCATGGGATGTTTTCTTCACATGTTTAACTGAAAACAACATATATTAACCCAGGAGTTGGAAGAACAAAGAAAAACCTGAGATAATGCACAGCAAGAGCAGAAAATATGGCAGATAAAATCATCCAAGGAACTTTCTGTACCCTGAAATTCAAAACTAAGGTCAGTTGGTTGACTGTAACTCTGCAACAAAGACCGACAATTTCATAATTGTTGGGAGACAAAAATTCAAAAATTGCCAAATCAGAAATGACAACAGAATTAAACAAAATCTCAAAAATCAATCAACGTTACACAGATATACTCACCCTGATATTAAATTTCTTTCTAATTTGAGTGCGGAAGAAGCCCAAATATATTCCAATTGAAATGGTAAAACCAGCAGCCAAGTACAGAAAGCATTGCCGTTTTGTGACAATGAAGGCAATGAAGTTAAGAAAGGCACTAAGAGCAATAATGTAAAACACAAATCCCTGCAAAATCACATAAAAATAGTTGACTTCAACCTGAACAGCACAAACATAAGACAATTGCAAGTTTTTTTTTTACCTGAATAAAACAAGACCCAAAACCAGCTCGTCTCATGTTCTTCCCAAACCTTTGGCATGGACAACTGCAACACGAAAGGCACTGCTATTCTTAATCATTATAAAAATTCGAATCTCTACGCATAAACCAATTGCATGATAGAAAGATGGAATCGAAGCAATAATAGAAAATAATCTTGACTTTAATCCCACAAATTTTATGTAGAAAAGCAAAGTAAATAAGTATACATACACAAATTTAAAACAAAAACACAAAATAGAAACTCAAAGCTGCCATCATGAGCATCTAAGGTGAATAAGAGGTCCCTTCTTTGGCAAATGAAAATTACCCAGAACCAGAAAGCAGAGAGAGAGGGGGGGAAAGAAAGTACCAAAGAGATTCAATGGCGATACGACGGTCATCAAAGCAATCAAGAATTTCACCTTCCCACATCCTAAAAACACCTCCAAATTCTCCTCCATTACCAAAATTAGCATCAAAATCATCACTTTCAAGTTTCCTCCATTTCCCTTGAGTTTGCATCACCACGGTGGAACACAACATGTCAAAGTCCAAAACCGCCACACCGTCCGCCTCATCCTCCTCGGCCTCCATTTTTCCGGCGAGAGCTTGTTTCTCCAAATCACCCATCTCAGGAATCAACTACGGTCGCCTTTAGCTTTCCTTGCTCGTTCTTATCTTCTTCTTCTTCTTCTAATCGAAAAAGAAACTGCCTTTTTCAACTAAAGCACAATTGGGAACGCTAAAAATTGGATCTTTGCTCTATATATCTTGGAAGTAGGCAATTTGCTTTTTGGATTTGCGACAGGAAGATACGCACATTATTTTTGGTAGGGTTGGCGGGCTGTTAATGATGGCGTAGGATCAACTTAAACCCATTCGGATCATATCTGACGGTCTAGTTTTTGCCACGTAAAACCTTATATTTTGGGGATTTTTTCAGTTTTACCATTGCCTCAAACAAACGGTCTCCTTTTTAAAAAAGTACAGCTAAATTTTTATAATATAGCAGCCATGATAATATAGGATATTTAATTAAAAATCAATTAAATATCTCTTAAACAGCCAAAAACAGACAGCCTAATTTCCACTATATATATAAAAACACACTCCCAGATTCGTTGCCTAAAAATCAAGTTTGATTGATTGCATTCTTAACCCCAATTATAGGAAATACAATTATTGGCGTATAATTTTTTTTTCCTTTTCGGTGTTAGACCCAGGCTTAGGGTGTGCTATCTGGCAAGAATACTAGTGTCACGTGAAGGCAGCCAAGGCTCATTGGTTGCCACACAAAGTAGTTGCTTAATTAACTGGTTTGCCAACAATGTATGATAAGATTTATGAGTTAAGGGTCAACTTAAATATTAAGGCATAGCATTCATTTGTTATTGGCTTAAAAGGCATACTTTGGCTTCAACAACACAGCTATCTTACAAGAAACAATATCAGCAACGGATGTAATTGGAACAAAAGAAAGTAGAAACATAAAGCATTCTTCAGGAACAAAAGTGATTGCCATATTAAACAGTTACTCAAGAGTTCAAATCTTCATTGCTGCCGGTCTCACAAGTCCCAATCCTGAACCACTGCCTAAATGCTTGAAGTCTGTTGCCACTAGATTATCCCCATGGCCAGAAAAGCCTGTTCCACCCTTTTCCAAGTTCACCAAATTTCTCTCCTTACAAGGCTTGTTGCAAGCCAAACAAACTTTATCCGCCACCATGAATTTGTCAGCACATTTCTTGCAGAAGACATGGCCACATGAGCTAAGTGCCACTAGTGATAGTGTATTAGTAAGCGTAACCTTGCAGCTGGGACATATATAGGTCTTATCAAGAGAACTAGATTTCTTTTCACTAGTATCTTCAGTGAGATAGATGGGAAAAAGGTTCTTCATCCTGAGCTTTTCCTTGCCTTCTGGGCAAATTGTACTTGCTGAAGGGGCTTCAGCTTTAGCAGCAGCTTCTGGAGTTGCAGAGGGCAGCCAAAAAGCTTTCATTGTCCGCAGTGCTTCCTCTTCATAGGATGTCACTTTCACACTGTTTGCTCCATGAAAACCATTCTTGTCTCGGCTCTGGTTTCTATCACTGTATTGCGGTACTGCACCATGATTTTGTTGATCAAATGCTTCAAGCTCTCTAGCTTTCTGCAGCATTAACTTTTCTTCCTCCTCTTCCTTCTCTTGTTTCTTCTGAGATTCATGGGCAGCTAGCTTCCTGCAAAATAAGACAAACCTCGCTCTAAACTGTAGAAAGGGACATAAAACCAAAAATTGAAATGGAACAATGCCGAAACAGCTAAACAAGAAATGCAAGAAAATATTCTCTTCTGATGAGGCCCAAAGGAAGGAGCTTGCACAGGCTCCCATTATCCTGACCAAGTAAATGGCTCTAATAAAATGCTAAAATAAAACCTGTTCCCTAAATTTACCTCACGAAACATAAGCCCCTCTTAAGAGTGCAGATCTTCTAACTAGGAATCCTAGAACCTTTGAGCAAAGGTGGTTAACATTGAGAGCAATGAGGACACTTGCCCCCACTGTTCCACTAAATTTTCAAAGTGATTATGTGATGTGCTTGTGATAGCCCAACTCAAAAAAGAAAGTTCTACCCCCACTTTCTCAAAAAAGATAGTATGAGCAACATTCCCACCCAAAAAGAAAGCTTTACCATCATTACCCCCCACAAAATATAAGATGTGCAAGTCTGCACTGGACTAAAAAAGAATAGCCTCCAATATCCCAAAATATACAGGGCGTGCTAGCTTGCTCCCCTAAAATTATATTCTAGGTTCCCCTCCCCAATTCTTCTCTCTCTCTCTCTCTAAGGTAAGGCCCCGAAATTTTTTCCCATAAACCAGAAGGACCAAGCCTAACTATTTGCACTTTACTTGTGCGGACATGAAAGCAATCACTTGGATAATAACGAGGCTCAGGGTGAAGATAACCAATCACTTCTTACTATGCCATGTGATACTAACCACCACGATTCCAAGAAATGATACCAGCATCCGCAACTATGTTCAATCTAACGGAATTTTTGACAGCTCTATTTCAATATCAAGCATGAAAATCCATAAATTCTTCGTCTCCAAATCTAGAACTCAGATATGATACTAAAGAATTTGTGTGATATCAAAATAACTAATCAACTCATACTCGCAAGAGCATACAGCAATTGCAAATCCACAACCCAACCCACTCGCAAAGCATACATCATTAGATGGTCATGCATACAAAATTAATGGACTCCAAGATAATACACACTTGTGATTTGCAAGCTTGCATACCTAAAAATAAAAATCCTTCAACTGATAGGAAATCCAAAGGCCAGTTTTTTTTCCCCTTCAGCAACAAAATCTTCCCAAACTTTAAGTAAGTTCATGAACTCGATTTCAAGTAAATATATATGTATTGCAACCAGTAGCATCTCCGTTCAATGTTAATATAACAAAAAAATAAAAATAAAATTCCAAGTTTAATAAAATAAAAATACCTTTGAATATCTTTCTTCTGAGCTAGAAGGCACTCAAGAATACATTCTTTGCAAAAGACATGGCCTTTCTGGCAAGACATGGGATCAATGAAAGGCTTCAAGCAGAGAGCACAAGCATCGAAAGGTTTAATGGAGTCTCTGCCGAGCCTCTCCCTCTGAGTCCCGTACCCGAGCTTTCGCTTCTCATCGTATGTGAAGAAAGCTAAATCATTGTTATTCTTCGAGTGTCTCTGAGGCATCTTATTGTGTTTCTGAAGAAGAGAAACCCAAGATGTTATGCGTATAAATTGAATTGACGGATTGGTGAAGAGAGTGAAACCCTAGAGACCCAAATTGAATCTGATCCGGGACCCTGTCGATTTTTATATATTTTGTTGGAGGGGAGGATATGGTGTGTTTACAAAGACGATGTAATGGGTACACTGGTTCTAAGATTGTACTTTCCAGCCGACAATGTTTACCAGCAGACATGATTGAAATCCAACGGTGAGAAAAATTCCTTCATGAAAATAACAAGTTATTTACTTAAAAAAATAAATTAGAAATTATTTTAGAAACTTGCATATATTTAGTGAGGTTCATCTCTCGGATGTGCTGTTGCTTACTCACTTTACAGGTCAAAAGGCTTCTGACATTAGATTAATTATCCTTGGTACCCTTCGTTCATAATTTACTTTCAAAATAAATTTTTTCATAATTTTTCAAGATAAGCAAAGACTAATTAATTAATACGTTAACTATATTTTAAAATTAAATCTTTAATTTTATTTTTTATGAAAATTAAAATTTAAATAACATATTACGTGCACGTAAGAAGTCAATTTAATGAAAAAAATATAAATAACTAAATCTAAAAATGAAGTATAATTAAGTAGTCGAAAAGAGGTAATAATCTATTAAAAATGAATATTAGGAAAAATGAAAAAAATGAAAAATCTATCCACTGTGGATAAAATCCTTAACTGTGGCAGTCTGACACTTTATTACGTGTCATCCTAACTCTCGTTTCTTATTCTTGTTCTCTCTCTTTCCATGGCTTCATCAACCCTTTTCTTGTAACGTTGTAACAGTGAATAATGGAATATTTCTAATTTCCCCTCGATTTCTCTACTACCCATTTACAAAAAATCAATCTTTCGGTTTCACAAACGCATAAAGTTACAAGCTTTTTGGTTTTTTTTCTTAGATTGGGTACAACGAATGTCTTCTCCCTCCCCGAAGAAGAAAAACCCACCCGCTGAAGCGGTGGTGATCCAACCATCCTCACCGCGTTTCCCGGTTATTACCCCAACATCCGGTGCCCAACGCCGGATTGGCATCGCGGTAGATCTTAGCGAAGAGAGCGCTTACGCCGTCAAGTGGGCAGTTCGAAACTACCTCCGTCAAGGCGACGCCGTTATCCTTGTCCACGTGCGACCCACGAGCGTTCTTTACGGCGCCGATTGGGGAGCAATCGACCTTTCAATATCTGAGTATGATTCAGAGAACCAAAGTGAACAGTCCCAGAAAAAGCTTGAAGATGATTTTGACCTTTTCACCAATACTAAAGCCAATGATTTGGCGCAGCCGCTTGTGGAGGCGCAAATTCCGTTCAAGATTCATATAGTGAAGGATCACGATATGAAGGAGAGGCTTTGCTTGGAGGTGGAGAGATTGGGGCTTAGTGCTATGATTATGGGCAGCCGAGGATTTGGGGCTTCGAAGAAGGCCTATAAAGGGAGGCTGGGTAGTGTGAGTGATTACTGTGTGCATCACTGTGTTTGTCCTGTGATTGTTGTGAGGTTTTCCGATGAGAAGGAGGGTGGTGGTGGGGCTGCTCTGGGGTCTGGCGGAGGAGATGAGGACCGAGAGGGGCTCCTCCCGGTTGTGGAGGAGGCGGAGCAGGAGTATCATGAAGCTTCTGATGTACAAGCAGGTTTGAGTTCAATGTTGCTTTAGTGTTTGTTTAGCTTAATGGTGTTTATGAGGTAGCCACAGTATAGTTTCTGATGGCGATCAAATCTTGGTGATTGTCTTCTTGACATCATCTCCTTTATAGTGAAATCTGAATTTATGATAACATTATTGGTAATTTCATATGATGTTTAAGAAAATTATCTCTGTGTCAACAATTTTATCTGTCAGGCTTCCTTGCTTGGTAACATTCTGCAAGCTTACTTTCAATTGCTTCATTGAGATGAAAAACTTTTGAAGCTTACATTCTCCCTTTCGAAATTGAATCTTTCAAACCCAAGTACCAGGATTGAAATAAGAGAGTGGAAAGCAAATATATGTGAAAACTGTATCTTGATGTGGTTTAATGGTGACCATTCAGTTTGTTCTGCTATTGTTTTGATGATATATGTAAGAACTTGAGGACAACTCAGCTTTTTCAAATCAATCGGTGAACCACGCATCACTCAAGACCCTTCATCAAGTGCCAAGTCCTCAATTTCAAGCCTTCAACTCCTATACTATTCTGATCTGTAGGGTGTTGACTCACCAGTCTCCGGCGCAACCTTCTTGCCGATTCTGTGAAAGT